>JAPMOQ010033048.1:0-56330 GCA_026543055.1 Argiope trifasciata
GGAATTAATATATATGATTAAAGTAATATAAATAACACTGATAATATGTTATTACAATAATTACAAATAAAAATTATAGCATTAATAGCAGAAAAAAAAAATTAAAAAAAAAAGGAAATCAACTATCGCAAATTTCAACTTATTTGAGAACATTATTGCTTTTTATTTCTTGAATTAATTAAAATCATTAACCGGTTTGAAACAATCAAGAGACGACATCGATCTCTATACCTCTCTCTTTATATATATATATATATATATAATATGAACTAATTTTCGATTTTTCTAGCTGTTAAACAAAGTTTTGGAGCTCGACCAATTTTGACCGGTATGGCAACCTTCTGCATTATTTTCTAATAACCGTATTTTAATTAGTTGAAATTATCCCTGAACCAACAATCTTTATCGATTAAATAAACGATATTTTAACTTGTTTGATTTATTTTTGAAAAACGTTTTGCGAGCTAGGCAATAATACAGTGATTTTCAAGGGAAAAACTACAATAGCAGACGATAGATAATTCAAAAATTATGTAGTGAAAGCTGGCACCATAATAAAACTACATTAAAAGACAATAGACAATGGAAAAACTATATTGTAAAAGCCAACTCCAAAATTTAAAAAAAAGGGAGAAATCTAAAATGTGTTACCAACGCATTTTGAGACTTCAATGATTTGTTGCCTTCAAATCGCTTCCAAATCCTCAAGCTAAAATAAAATCATGTTCTCACATGATAATAAGATTTGATTTTCAACTGATAAGTTGAAATTGTATTTTATAATACGAAATTAAGTAATAACCTGCTATATATTTTGTGTAATATATGCATTTAATTGATATGCAAATGCTGTGTATACTTACCAATATTCTTCAAATTCTAATGTATCTTACATTTTAACCCAACTAAAAATGATTATTCTATTTAAAACTTCCATCAAATCATCAAAAACTTATTTTTAATGTCCCATTGAAACGGAATATCCATTAAAAACGTAAATAGATTGTAAAATCTGCCTTCGAAAACATCTGTTAAGAAACGAGAAATTGTTTTTAAATGTACAGAAAAGGAGATATTATTATTTGTAGTAATTTTTTATTCGATCTTTGAATTGCACGTTCTGGTTCCCCTTTCAATAGACTAAACAAAAGCTTATATTTCTTATAGAAAACAAAATCTATCATGTTACTGATTTAAATTTTTTCAGATTCTATAAACAATGCATTTTCTGTTTTTAAATGGATGAAAAATACAAAGAAACATATTACGAATTAAAGAAGAAAGAAAATAATTTATTACAGGCAAACTACAAAAATGAAAATAAATTGAAAACACTCATAAAAATTATCAGACTTTTATTCCATTTCATTCTTTTCATTTCATCTGTATTTCCATTTGAAGCTAGGTTGAACCATAGAACTAGATCAAAAAATCGTCAGCAATTGCGTTCATTAAATAATAACTCGAAATAAGAGAACTGTTATTCAGATAATTGTCATTTGAGTCTCTCGAAAAAGAACGATGGAATATTGTCTTCGTCGTTTTATTTCTTTCTGATTAAGATAACCTTTGAGTTTTATTTAGATTTTCGATATGGTATAAAAGAATATTGTTTTACTCCAAAAGAGTGTGCAATTTAGAAGCAACAGACATAAAAGATTTTGTTAAATGATTGAACAAAAACAGATGCATTCATCTAATTTTGTGTCATTTACATCCAAAAATCCGAAGCAAACTCTATACTACTCTCTCCTCTTGAAATTAGCTTCTGTAATAATGTCTTAAAATTCCTTAGGCGGTATTATGTTTTTTTAAGCATTTATTTCTTGCTTTCTTTTTACTATTATGCGAGGGTCTTATTCTTTTTCTTTCCCCTAACACAGCTGCACCAGAGAGAATTACTTTATAACTTGGATGCGTTCCAAAATCAACTCCTCGAGAGAAATTTTAGTTATTAGATGATTAAATTAACTAATCGAAAGCATTAGGCCATTTGGGTGTATTTTAGATCAACATTAGGCCTGCAGTTATTTCACTTATAAAATAGTTATTGCGTACTTATATGCTCGGAATTTTGTAAGTAATGCCGCGTCTGATAATATATTTTTGTTTCACTTTCATGAATAAGCTAAATCAGGCAGGATTTTTTTTTTAATAGTCTTCCTTATATTCTTCTGAAAAAATGGCAACGTTGTCGATTTCTCAATGTTTTCTTTACAACTTAAGAGGGGAAAAAATAACATTTTGGTAACAGTTGTAAGAGCTGAAGTCACGTATATCGGGCAATTCGATTAACGTGATTGTATCTGTCAGTAATTTTCTCTTATCTGTTGTTATGAACTTGTTTAAATATCTTAACTATACATTTTCTTTGAATAGAGCGTTCAATTATTTGCTGTTCTTTTCTTATTGTGAATAACTGGGTCAATACTATGGAAGTAATTACGCCTACAATATATATATAAATAGTACCCAACTTTCATCTGGACCAGCAGGTCATTTTTTCCGATTACTATTTACCGGTTTGTCTTAATACCTTCTATTTTTGTATTACGATATACGAAACGATATAGATGTATTATTATATGGATGCATTTTTAACTGTAGGTGTTTTATTTTGGGCAAAAGGAGAAACACTTGCATATCCCCAAAAATTTATTTGAAATTTGCAGACAAAGCGATTTTTAACTTATAAATAATGAGTTACATAGATCTAAAATATTATTTTGGTAATGGCGAAAAAGGCTTGTTTTCGTTTTTGAACTTGTTTTTATTAATCAAAAATAAATAATTAATTAAAAATAATATTAATTTAAAGCATTTTATAATTATTTGTTAAGTCATCAGCTGCTTTTCCCGCAGGTTGTCTATTAGTCCATTTTCTATTTCATTCCGCGTTTCTCTTTGTTTATTGTGTTTATTTTTACAACTACGGTTTTTTATTACATCATATTACTGTCTTGCACCATATAGTTAGTACCAGTTCTTTTTTAAAAAAAAAAATGCAAAAGTCGCATTAAAATTGTGATTTTAAAAATTGCGCATTTGGAGTAATAAATTATTTTTAGAATAAAGTTAAGAGATTTAAAAATTATTCGCGTTGCTATAAATACAGGAATTAAATGTAAGAAAAAAAAACATCTAAAAACATTATTTGTGAAAAATATGCAAAAAATAATAGCTTGTTCTAAAATTCTAACATAATAAAGTTGTTTGAATTTTTTTCTTATAGACTAAGTTGATCCAAAATTTGACTTGAATGTGCATTTCTAATGTACCATACTTGAAATCCTTTTTGCTCATTGTGTTTTTGAAATAATGTGTGTAAACAAATTTTCTTTTGTGGAATTTGGTGTAGAATTCAATATAAATCTTCAGTTTGATCTGAAAACCATATTCTCTGAATTTAATTCGTCTATATTTTACTGTTTTTGAGTTATTGTGAATTCGAATTTAAACATAATGTTCAAAAACCGAATTTTGTCAATCAAAGGATTTAATATTTTGACGAATGCAATATTGCGTATATGGGAATAAGATTTCTTTCTATACGTTAATCTACAATGCGTAAAACAAATTCAATACTGTTGTTTCACATATCGGATAATCAGGTACTGGCTTCTTTTTCGCTACTATATCAAGGAAGAATATCATTTATTATAAATATCGTGTGCAATTCTAATTTAAAAAACATACTTAAAATCCGTTTTGCCTTGCTTTTGAGCTAATTTGTTCAGAGAAATATCCATGTTAGTAATATCATCTAGAATCAATTTGATTTGAAAACCATATCCTCTGAATTTAATTTTGACTTGTTCCTAATTTTTGAGTTATAAAGAATTCTGATAGACACCCGCAATATCCAACACATCGGAATTTATCAAAGTCTAACAACTGAATATTTTGACGAGTGCAATAATCTACAGTGCGCAAGACAAATTTAATACTGTTGTCTCGTATAACGGATAACTAAGTATTGATTACTTTTTCGAATTCATATCATCGAACAATATTATCATTTGCCTTGTATATCAGAAAAAATCAAATTCCTTTCATTTAACTTTTTATAAGTATTTCCAATTTGAATTTCTTTTTCAGTTTATTTAAAACCAAGTGTTTCATTCGCTATATAATTTCTCCTCTTTCATTTAATAGCAGCGTACTACTCGCATGCCTTATATTTACCTTAATTGTCCTGGTAAACTTTTGATTTAGACCTGCACGTTGTACAATTTTCGGTTTAGTCGCAAATGGATACTCTGGTATTTTCTAAGTTAGCTTGGCAGGCACTTAAACCAATTAGCTTACCACAGCGAGAATGTCGCATCCAAATTAATTATTAAAACGAGATGATTCTCTAACTTCATTTTCTCTTTTACCAATCTTCTGTCGGGACGAGCGCATCGCAGTAATCACTTAAATGCGACGCAGGAGTAATTTTGTTCTTTTAAATGGACTGGAGGCGCCATTTTTCTTTCACATCAACCGATGAATCTGGGATGGTGAAATTCAGCCTGAAGTGAAGTTTTGGCGAAATTTTTGGTTGTAATTGGCGAATAGGACAATTATCTTTCTGGATTGAATTAGCGTCAGTCTTTTAATTATTCTTTTCCTAAGTAATTTGTTTTAATGCGGGTGAAATTTTGCTTGAAATTAAATTCTGCTCAATTCAGACGGGGTATATTTACTATTCTATGAATTTTGTTGCTTAATTTTTCAAATTATTCATAAATTGTTTGCGGCTTCCCTTAGAGAAAATTTGTAATCGTCTGAAAATTCGAACTGGAGTTTTTGACAATTCTCCTCGTTTTTAGATCTCCTGAAGATGAAAAACACATTTTTGGAAAATGTCCTTCTGTCAATCTGTCCTTCAAAATCAAAATGTCCTTCTGTCTATCTTTGACAAAGATAACTGAATGCTTTGAGCTAGACGGATGAAATTCGGTGTACACATTCGGCTGTCTTTACACCAAATTTGCAGATATCTATCAATTTTTGAGCAAAATCAGTTCTGAGAAAAAGGAATCTGGTCAGCTGCTTGAATAAAATTTATTAATATTATGAAACAAAGAGTTAGATGAGAATTTTTTTCAAACTTTTATAATAGTGTGCCTGTTCTATATCCATTTACGGGTTGACTGTCTGTCAGTTTGCACTTTCAGAAAAATACGAATGTTATAACTTAAAAAGGCAATGATTTAAATATATTAAATTTGGTATTTTATTATTAGAAATGTCATTTTTCTGCCAATTTTTTTCAATCGTTTTAGAAAAAGTGTTCAAAACAAAAATTCGGTGTTTAAATATTCATAACCCATTTGCACCATTAGCTTATATATGCGCTCAATTTTCCTGGTCATTATTATTGGAGCGTATATATATATACACGCTGCATCATATTATATGCTATGCATATATTATGATCTATACTATATTCATATTATATACCTATATGCATCCCACATTTTAAATATTACCACACTGAACAAAATTACTAACAAGTAATGCTCAAATATGATTTTTTTTCTACTTTTATGCAATTTTACACCTAAATATGATATAAAATTTTTTCCGTGATATGGGCCTTTTTTTCCCTATTTTCATATGAAGCAAATGGGTTAACCGCATACAGAGGATTAATCGTTGAAAAAAACACACCAACAATCACACGACAGTCTCGGTAAGTATGCTTAACTCATACAAAAGATAAAATATTTCCACAGCATTTTCAGGGATAGGATCGTTATAAGAAAATATGCGAGAAAATTTTGAATAGACCTCGTTCCTTGTTTTTTACTTGACTGCAACTTTCGATCCTCCAAATAAATTTGTATAATTCACGACACCTTAATTTTTTAAGATACCAAAAAGAAAAAGCCTTCAGATGACTAGTACACCATTTTAACAAATATCTTTAAATTTCCATATTATGTAGACATTCTAATGTATGTCGATGCAGAATAACACCTTATGTTAATTCTTAGAATTATGTTAAACCTTATGTTAATTCTTAGGAATTCATTTTTGAACTATTCACAGTCGAATTAGTTTTTTTTTGTCCCAAAAATAATTTTTTTCCCACTCCGACAAATAAAAAAAAAAATCGAAATTCCGAGGGTTCATCAATTTTTTTATGATTATGCACGTTTTGCTTACTTTGTATCCAATGAAACTTACTTACTGTGTGTCTAAGATATGTATCCTTTGTATAAGATGTGTATCCTTTGTATCCGATGAACTTTGCTTACTTTGTATCTAAGATATGTCGATGCAGAATAAAACTTTATGTTAATTCATAGAATTATGTTAAACCTTGTGTTAATTCATAGAATTATGTTAAACCTTGTGTTAATTCTTAGAATTATGTTAAACCTTGTGTTAATTCGTAGGAATTCATTTTTGAACTATTCACAGTCGGATATATATATATATATTTTTTGCTCCAAAAATAATGTTTTCCTACGCGGACAAATTTTTTAAAAATCGGAATTCCGAGGGTTCATAAAACTGTTGACGATTATGCACGTTTTGCTTACTTTGTAGCCAATGAATTAAAAATCTGCTGTCTTCAAAAATCTGCTGCTGCTGCTGCAAAAAAAAGCCGCAAACTCAACCTTTACCTCCTATGCTTCAGTGAACTATTCACTGGCATTCGAATTTCAGCTTCACAGAACCTTCCGACAAACACATTATTAAATATTATGTTGTTATGTTAAAATGTGTAACACTTCAATTAATTAAACAGGACGCTTAACTTATGCAGGAAACTAAACCTCATAATTCGAACTTACGAGGAAGGAGAACCGAAGCCATAACCGTTAAGGAAATTTAAATTTCATAACTTTGTTCCAGATCCGAGACACGCTGATAATATAACTGAAAATGACAAGGCTTCGTCGTTGAGGAGCAATATTTGGCGGGAGTGGCAATTTTGCAGGAGATGTCACTTTGGAATCGCTTACGTGATTTGAAAGTTTTATTTATGGAATTTTTGAATTTGGAGGACTTTGCTGCCACGTTACTGCTCTTAGTGCTTGAAAAATATTTGGTTACATTGTAATTAGGAAATGGTATGTTAAGTATTATGGTTTTGAGGTTGTTTGATAAATAATGCAAAATTTTGACTTGCTTTGTAGTGCGAGAGGGATAAAATAAAATAAGGGTTTCGTGATTTAATTTAAAGTAGTTTGTTTTTTCAAATGCAAGAACTATAGGATTTGGGGGGATTCATTGATTAACAACGCATTTTGATAATTTGATTTTGTTCTTTTTTATACAGAGATTTTTACTTTATCATACGGAATGTACAAAGAGAAGATAATTGTAATTCTAAAAAATAAAAATCGAACTCGAGATTTTATAGAATTTTCAAGTTTCAGATCATTTTAAACCGAAGACTACATTTTTGGAATTGCTTCGCTGTAAACATGACTCAAAAACGTTTTGAGCTAGACAAATAAAATTTGATACATTGTCGGCAAATTTCTTTATTTTTGTCAAATTATGAAGAAAATACATTCAGAAAAATGTTGTTTATAGGTTGATATAATTAATTCGATAACTACAAAAGGGAGAAAACTAGGCGACCATTGATAATCGTATATCTAGAGGTTTTGAATTATAATTTGAAATAAAATTGGCGAAATCGAGTAGTTGTTTATACTTGGGTGACTGATTTTTAAAAAAATGTTTAGATTTTAATGTTATTTAAATGCCCTACATTAATATTTTGCTATTTTAAATTTACATAAATAATTTTGGAATTTTCATCGAAATCAAAACTCGTGGCAAAATTAAAACCACTAAGTTTTTATGAGGTTTGGGGAATCAGAGACTCTTAATACTAGCTTAAACTATCATATGTTTTATATAAACGAATGTTAGTTGTTCGCAACACAGCATCTCTTCTTGGAGTGATGTTAACATACTTTTTAGACAGGAACGTATTAACTTCAAAAAGGAGTATTCGTATATGTAATGATGTTCTGTAGCATCGCTTGTTTGATCTAGAGCTATTAATTTTCGCAGAAATAATTTAGATGAGAATGTTCTCTTAGGTTCCTTTTTAAAATTTTAATTAAAAAATGAGTTTTTAAGTTTTTTTTGCGATAATTTCCAGAAATATTATTTCTTCCATTCTGCAAGTTAAAAAAGAAAATTTATCATCATCAATCTCTTAACTTAAATAAATAAAATCTGGAAATACGTTACCGCAATAAATTACGTGAAATTTGAAATATATTACCAGAAAATAACGTTTGCACTGTGACGTCATGGGATAAACAAATGTATGGTTATTAAAATAACATGTGTGACCGGTGGTTGGTGGGTCCTAATTAAGATAAGCCTTCTTGTGTAACATTATTATTAAAACATATAAGGTTACGTTACACACAAACACAAACAGAGAGTGGACAAAAAACACGTCAACACATAACGATAACAGAGGCTTAACTGACTGTCTCTCTAAGCACTCGCCAGAGGGCGGCGTGTAATGAGTGAATCATAGTGTAGGGGGAAAGAGAGTGCTACACATGGCCTTAAGGTATGTATTTTTAACCATCAAGTTGTGGTATTGTTGAGGAAAGGACATCGAATTATATATGAGACTTAATTAAAATTAAATACAAGTATTCCTGTTGAATTAGCTGGTTTTTAAAGGTTGTGACATTATACAAAGGTCATTAGTTCTAGTTTTGTTAAGTTGGACAGGAGTATAATTTTCAAAGCAAATTATAAAATTTATCCACTGTCTATGTTATAGTTTTAATCTAAATTAGTTATCTTGAAGTTTTTATAAAATTTAAATACAGATAAGAAATTTCTGGATATAGAAAATTATCATTTTGTATTTAAAAAAAATATTTTCCAACATAAAGAGACTTAAATTATTGTTATCAAAATTGTCTAAAATCTTAACTCTCTTATTAAAGTTCTAAAACTAATTTGAAAATCCACTCTAATGTAAGGCTTTATCTTTCTAATGTAATTTTTTTTTTATTCTTTAGTCAAAATTAAAGACTTCCAATCCTTTTTTATAAATCAGGCAAAACAATTTTTACTGAATGCATGTTTTGCAACTATAGTAGTACTGGAAAATTGCTGTAAGTAATTTAATGTTGCTCTCAAATAAATTGCAGAGTTTACTATTTAAATGCTTATACAGACGAAGAGTTGTAAAAAAAAACTTCTTATTGCTCAAATTTTTTGCCTCTCATTGCTTTTTTAAAGAAAAATTTTAAAGTGCATTTATTGTAAAAAATTATATTGCATGATGGGACATTTTTATCAAAAGGTATATTGTAAAATGCTTTATTATTTTATCAAATATCTTTAAGTAACTCATAACTGTAATGGATTAAAAAGGAATTTATCGATTCTCTTATGTTTAAGAGGATAAGAAATATTTATTTTATCCTTAAAATCAAAGAGCTATCCTTTAAGATTGTAATTCAAATAACTGTAATATAAAATTGTCTTTATTTTCTAGTTATATTAGGAAACATGTATTTTATGGAGCGATCTATTTTCTTACTTTACTCCTACTTCAAAATGAATATGAACATGGATTATATTTAAGCATTTTTTTTTTCTTTTTCGAAAAATGAAGCCATTTTTCCCCATTTACATAGTTGGAAGTCTATTTCTTGCAGAATGATTAAAATTCTTTCCTGTCTATGCATATTCAATCGATGAAAAATAAAAATATCTTTTTCCGAGTTGGAAGAGAAGGGGAAGAAAAAAAAAAGAAAAGCCTGTGTTAAAATTCGAAGAACTTTTCCAGTTTCAGTCCGTGACTTTCATTTTCCTTCGTTTTTCTTTCACATTTGAAATCTGGATTTTTCTTTAAAGGAAAAGTAAGTAAGAAGGAAAGAAGAAAGAAAAAAAAAATGAAATAAATCAGAAAAAAAGAACACCGTTTGCATAAATATATTGATTTTTCTCTTCCATCCTCTATCTACGGTCCCAGTTAAAAACGAATCTTAGTCGTTGTTCAAAAAGAGGAAGTTATTTTCTTAACTTATTTTACGTAATCCGATTTTTCGCGCGCTGTTTTGAATTTCGAATGGCGGTTAAAAAAACGCCATTTAAATCTTGTAAAATTAAACTAGCGACGCTCTGGGGAATATATTCTTTTTTCTTTTCCAATTTGAAACTCCCGAATCTCTGTTTAATATGTACTTCAAAAAAATCATAAAATTCATTTTTAAGAATTAAGAATCATTCATTTTTTCCCCAGAAAATGCATTTAAAATTAAGAATATTTAAAGTGTACTTATATAGCTGAATGTCAAAACATTTAGATTAGCCATCTAAAAAAAAGTGCATAATTTGAAAGAACAAGCGTAAGTTTCTTTTTTTCTCTTCCAGCTAAAAAAGAATTCTTAAATAGCTTAATTTGAAACCTCTAGTGATTGAAGAAAATGTTGTTGAGAGCACTTAAAAATGCCCATTTATCAGCTCAATAATCTGATTTAAAGGGAAAAGAAAGCATTTCTTCCATATATTCCACGGAAGATTTTAAAATTTTAAAATGAATATTCGAAGTCTTAAATGTTATTTTAATCTCCAAAAATATCGTCTGCCTCTTTTTCTTAGAATCTTTCGCTTGAGAAAAAAGTTATTTTGGACTTATTGAATTTGCAGTCATTCGGTTTAGAATAACTTTAATTCTGTTAAATTATTTAATTAAGAATTCGATTGTCTTTTCTCAAAAGTAACAGTAACATTAATCATACTTTTAAAAATTTTAATGATAAAACATTATTTGCTTTTTTAGAAATTTTATTTTATCATTTGAGAACATGTTTTATTTTGAGGTTTTGAAGCCTCAAAATGCGTAGGCAACAAATTAATGATTTATCTCTTATGGGCATCAATTTTTCGCTTTTAGAATTATTGGAGATTAATGCAATTAAGTTATAACTTGATTTCCAAATTATTCATTCTCTGAATTCTCATGAAATGTCATAAGTCATTAACCTGTTTAAACCGATTTTAAACTATCAGATTACACATGCGTCGATATTAAAAAAAATAATGAGGGTTTTTTTCATCTCAAAATTGGCCGAGCTGCAAAACTTTGTTTTGTCAGCTAGTAAAATTGAAAATAAAACGTGTATGAAACTTTTATAACATTTTAAATCCAAATTAATTTCTATAAGTTTTATCTTAATTTAGCTCATAGCAACTTCATTCTTAAAACATTCTCTTATTTCCTGATCTGATTTTACTTTATCTACTTAATTAATTTTGGGGAAGTCTTGTAAATTACTGAATCGTCTAAAAACCGAAGCTGTTCCCAAGCTGCGAGTGAAATGATAAAATTGCTGATCTAAAACAAATACTTAAAAAAAAAAAAGTTCCTTATTTCCCTTGCCTCTTTCAGCATATGCGTCATAAATTCCTATGAGAATTTTTATAACATATTATCACTGGAAACAATATTTTCCCTATAAAAAATACGGTATATAAGATGAGGGATAATTAATAGCATTCGTCTTGCCACTTCTGCTCTTGTCCCGTGCTGTGACCGGACGTAACGTGCTCACCGTTTGTAACTATATCTCTCCCGGGAGTGAGATGGAATAAAGCGAACTATTAAAATGAAATGTATTTTCTATGTCTTCTAAACGGCCATCTGCTTCCAAAATTTTTCTTTGCGCATGCACGCGCACGCACCCTCACACACGCGCACACACACACACACACACACACACACACACACACACACACACACACACACACACACACACACACACACACACACACACACACACATACATAATATACAGAGAGAGGGAGAACGTTAGAAAAGTCTTTGCTTCAAACCAGTTTAAACTGTTTAATAACTTAAATTAAAGCAAACAATGACTTAAAAATAATGTTCTCGCGTAATAACTAGAGATTTGCGATCGCAGATTTAATTTTTTTTTTAAAGTTTTGTCTTCTGAAATTATTAAAACCTTCATGTTTTTTCCAGTTGCTCGTTATTGAGACGGGTTTAAACATAGAATTTAATAACTCAGAAGTTCGTAGCTTAAATTTGCTTTTCGTGATTTAAAAGCTACTTAAAATTTTCATATATACTTAAACTATAAGGAGCATCTTAGAAACAAGATATTTAAGTATCAAAATTACTCCTTCCTAAGATTTTTTTTACCAAATTTGCATAACGAATATATTAGAAAGCAACTCTAATTTGAGTGCTTATTTAAATTTCTTTCTCTTTCCAATAGCTTCAAATTTTAAAATATGGGAAAAGTTCTGAGTTTTATTTAAAAGTTTTGAAGACGAATCATCTGGATTAAGTACTTTTTTTTTATCATGATCTTATCAAAATAAGTTTTTCAATATCCCATTTTTTTCACCTTGTATTACAAATTTATTTCAAAAAATTATGAAGAATTTAATCGAAAATTAATTTTGGAAATGCATTTCGAATATCTAAAATTTCTATTTTCGTTATTTATGAAAAATGCCTTATTTATCAGCTTTCTGTAAACAGTCTACAATCGATCGTAGAAAAGTTTGAAGAAAATTATGTTCCTAGTTTAATTAAATATTAAATTCCTCGACAAAAATTAATTTCTACTTATTCGAAGATATAAGTTAACATTTACAAATGCTTTTGTGTTAAAAGTTAGCTCCTAAGTAATTGTACTTTCTGTGAAGTCTTTGTTGTTCTGGATATCCTAATATTTAACTTATTCTAATATTTCTGCAGTTTCTTTTAAATATCACTTCATTATTTATTCTGAAAGAAAATAAAACTTGTTTCCTTAAAGAAAAGCGGCTTTAAATTGAAAGCATCGCGTAATAAATATTATTTACCGTCTTTGAAAATAAATGCAGGTTTTCGTTTAATGCTATTTGTTATTTGAATTTTCGTTAACTTTCTTTAATGACTTATGATGAATGCGTTAAGTTACATTTTTTTCCCTTTGGGAAAATAGTTTTAAATTATATTCGGATATTATTATAATTAAATTGTTTTATTCTTAATTCTATTTTTAGTATTCTGCATGGTAAATTATCTAGAAATTGCATTTATTTTAAATTTTATTTAATTATTCAATGTAAATGAGGAAGACATCAAGAAAGATGTACGAATATATCGATATACCGCTAAAAGTGTCTAAATCAGAAGAAAACCGAGTTAATATGTCATTGTTGTTTTAAAAAGCAGTGCAGTTTAAAATAAATATTACAAACGGTTATAACTATTTAACGAGAAAGAATTTATCGATAAGATTAACACACAATGTAAACGGAACTTCAAACTTTTGTATATATACGTAAAAGATGTTCTGTGTGACTTTCCTTGGTACTAAACTAAATCATTTTCTGAGAGTATATAGAACTGAGAGTATATATTATTAACTATGTATTAACTATGAGTATATAGTTTCTTTCAGATGTAGTCAGACGAGAAAAATCCTTCGGAGTCAGTCATGGCGAATATAGTGGCCATATAAGGCTTTCTATACAGTTTTACATTTTTGCTGTTATTTTGATTTGTAATGTTCTAGATAAAAATTCATTCAGTTTTTCTCGGTTTTGTAAATTTTTGCTTTGCAGTGCTTAAGTATCTTTGATTGGTATATGCTTTATATTTGAAACGAAATATTTTGATATATCTTTAAAATGTAGATCATTTTACATTCCGATTAGAAAATAAACGTATAGTTAAAATTAAGATATTCATTAATATACGCAATGAATCAAAACTGTTACATTTATCCTATAAAGAACAAATATTTTCAAAAACGCATCTTGCCAATAAGCCTACACATGCAAAAGAAATCAATTTTATGAATATTGAAAATATTTTCCCTTTTACGGTTAACTGTAAGACATCATTTTAAAAACAGATAAAATATTATGTTATCTGTTAGATGCATATGTTTTGACATATTTTAAATCCTTTTTAAAAGTTTTGCTTCCTGATGCTTATTCGCTTGAATAACTATTTCAATCACTGTTACAATTTTGAAGATTATGGAATGAAGCATTTGGTTCCCTGCTTTTATCAGCATTGAAAAAAGAAATATTTCATCGATTTCCTATGCGTTTTTAGAAGTCCCCGCTGAAGTGAAGATCTTAAGTGTTATTGCCAACTGAACGCTTGAAGAAACATTGTAGAAAGATTTTTGATAAATGCAGCATTGATTAAATCTTTTAAAGTTTACGCTAAGATTGCGAGTGTTTTGGAGTAGATAGTTTAATCTTAAATTCCAATATGTTCCACCGTTGTAAGTACATTATAAGTGAAAAAAAATTCTTTTATATGATGAATAAAAAAAATTGTATTGAATAATAACTAAAAGTGAATAAATTTACAGAGAAAAATATATAAATTCAGGAAGAAATCGGTGAGTATATTACATGCTAATTCACTTACCATCTATTTTTAAAAATTTTATTCCTTATAGATTCTGCCAATGTGCACGTTTCTTTCAATTTTGCGACGTTCTTTAAAAAATCAGTGACAATCAGATTTGAGATATTGTTAGGAAGATAGCAGGAAGACTTGACGAATACATATTCTAGTGTATATGAATTCCTTAAATCATATAGAATAGATCAACATCCAATTATTTAATAATTCTCTCAGTACTCGCTAAGTTAGCTGAATTTGCAAGTTTGATGCAGTTCATAAAATTTGTGAAATTATCATCTTTCAAATTATGTGAGTAAAGTAATTTATTCATGGAAAGTTGGAAATACCTTACAGCATGATGCGAGTTGATTAAAGTTTCTATTACATCAAAGATATGATTGGATTTATATAAGTAAATGTGTAACCTTAAAAACCAGTTTTTTTAAAATTTTTATTAAGAGTTAAATTTGTGTATTGCAAACTAAAGCTTAAGTATTAATGATAAAAGAAATAATATTTAAAAATGACTTTTTATTTTTTAATTTTCCAAAAAAAACAAATGATTAACTGCATTATTCAAGAAAATTATTTTTAAGAATTTAAAGGTTTTTTTTTCTTTTGTGGAAAATTGAAATAAAATGTGCTAAATTCTTACATTATAAATTAAAAAATATCCGAGTAACTCAATTCACATTATAACAATTCTGTATTAAAAATAAGTCACTTTTTGCCAAAATATTTTTATGAAGCAAAATACGTATTTGGATTGGTAGAGCCATTCAAATAATAATCTTCCTAGTATTTTTCCAAGCCTCCAGTTTAAATCTAATTCTAGTACCGCTATTATAATCTATCGATCTTTTCTATAAATTTTTATCAAAAAGCATTTAAAAAAGGATTTCTAAACGTCGATTGTTACTCTTTAGAGCAGTTCATATGAAATTTATAAATGGAAATAAAAGCATGTCGTCAAATACCTACACTGAAGGGTTAAATGACTATGAAAATAGTTTAAAATGAGTAATATAGTATTTAAAATTCAATTCCTACTTTTTGTTTCGGCAACTTGGCAATTAATATGGCTACTTTGGCTACCAAATATAAATTACTAGAAGTATTCAACTAAGGAATTAGTATTGAAAAATTTAATTAATATTAAAAAAAAAACTGAAACTGCATTTACAGCAAGCGTTATCCACTACAAGTTAAAAAAATGTATTTGAATTGAACTGGAGTGGATGAACAAAAAGTATTTTATTAAAGATAGAAAATTTGAATATATAATACAGGGAGAATGTGAACTAATATTAGAAATTGAAAAAAAAAATCGGAAGAAAAGTGAGAAAAACCATAATAATAAGATAGTATTAAAATATATTCATGCTTCTTCTAATAATATTTATGCTTTTTAAATTCTCGTTTCCAAACGAAAATAAGGAATAGTTCTGAAAATATTCAAAAATATGCTCTTTTTGTAATAATTTCATATCTGATTTAAAATGAAGTTTTCTATTCTATTGCTTTTATCGGTATACGGACTCTTAAATAAATTTTTTATTACAATTGATTGATATATCTTAATCTAAATCTGCACTATGTAAAGATCTGGAATTGTTAAATGAAGAACAGAACTCACATATTGAAATACATTGTACTCTAGAACATGCACTGGAATGTCAATGACATTAAATGGTCACGCGACACCGCACGCTCTGAATTTCCTTGTTGTTGTACCTTTTTTGTCATTCGCCTTCCGATTACATTTAATGACCTTCAGACCCTCTTACCCAAGTTAAGGTTCAAGAATAAGATGTAAATGGCTTTCGTGGGTAATTTGTGCACAGTTTCTGGCACGTATATCTGCGTGTTCGTCGATGGTTAGCATCTCTAATATAGCTGTTATCTTTAGGGAAAAGCATGGCGATGAATAGTAGTGTATGTCAACAAGCGGAATTGTTGATTTAGTGCGTCAATTCTGGAGACCGTTGAATCACTCTATTAGAAACTAACAATATGGCACTAAATAGATTTAGTCTGCACAGCAAGAAAAGTGGTTCAAGGCAATCCGGAAGTTCGCCAAGAGGCCATAGTTTACCAGCTCAGTGAGAACAATGAGTGGGATGAGATTTTATAAGTTCTTTATTTTCCTCTTGATAACAGCTCTTTGCAAACAGGTTTCTGGTGAATAATTTAAATCAAAACCCTATTTCTTAGTTCGTATCCGTGATAAAGTTTTATCCCTTTTTCTAGCGATTTATTCCATCTGTATTGTAATGAGGTGTTTTGTAATGTTCTTTGGGAAATAGAAATACCGTTTTAGCACTTTTTAGAATCCAGAAGCAAAATAAATGTTTTTCATGGGTTGCATACTGATTTGAAAGAAATGACTTTTTTTGAATACAGAAATTTCTCGAAAAAAGAAATTTATTCTGTTGATTCTCTTTGTTAAACTTTTGATATGAAAAGAAATTTCAAGGGTCATCTAAAAAGCGGTGTTGAAGGGATACAGGATGGTCGTTTTAAATGCTTTGGGCAGAGAAAAAATTCTGCTGGAATTGAATTTTTTCCATGATTGATCAGGTTTTAGATGATAGAAGACAGATGCTGTCTAAAAATGGGTATAAGAAATTCCCAATCCGAGCCCTATATATATATATATATAATATAAAATCCTGTATGGGTTTTTTTCCTCTAATGGACGATTTCTTTTTCTTTTTTTTAGTGGGGGGGAGGAAGTCTTTAAGACAGCTTGTGAATCTTTTGTACTATGCTGGAAATTCTGTTTTGATTAACAATGCAGATTTCTTTTTTATTCATTCTTGTTTACGAAATGTTGATAAAGTATTTTAATTGGCGAATAATCGGAAATCGTGATTTCGAATATCTGCTTCAGATCTTCCTGAGTTCGAAAAACATATTTTTGACATTATGTCTGTTTGATAAAGATAATTCACCATGCCTTGAGGGAATTTGCAGATTTCTATCAAATTTAGATCGTATCTCTCTTGAAGTCTGTTCGACTACTCCAGTATGCATTAACATAATAACCACAAAACTTAAGACAGCTAAAGAGATAAAATTCGGTACTCAGGTTGAACTTATAAAGTGTAGCTACCTTTCAAAGTTGGATCTTTATCCGTCAGGAGTGACTTCTTATCAGTCTGTACTTCAATATTCAGGTAACATGACAACTAAAAAAACATATATCGATGTTAATCCGAAATATATTAAATTTGATGTTGTCAGTTATAGTTCTGTGTCAAATTTTGATTTCATTTAACTGGAAAAAATGAATCCATTGTTGTTTCGAATGGGGCCTGTCATCCTTTGACAAGCCCGCTGACTAAACAGCCGTTGCGATTTAATCCAATTTTTTTGCGTCTCTCGTTTTTCCATTACCGCTATCTAGGGCCAAGAATGCGAGTTAGCTACTCACGTGTCACTACCCTTTTTACGGGGTGGACTTCATTCACACATTTCATCACTCATCCACAGATCATAGAACGATCATCTCTGAATCAGTATCCCCAATGGTATTACTCTCGACATGGAGGACTTTGTGACCACAGCAGATTTATACGTACTCGGATACCTCTACACACGAAGGTCTTCGGCCGGCGGAATTCAAAGTCATAACTATAGGAATGAGAATCCAATGCTTTACTATTCAAGTTATTCCGTCCGACAAAAATGAATTTAAAATACAGATTCGATTTTCGGGTGTGATTTAACCTCATACGAGGAAATATCATACGATCGATTCAATAAAATTGTAAATTTAGTAAATTAATGGCAAATGTCTATATTTCGTGTCTATAGCTCACCAGTGTCATGCAAGGTATTCTTGATCTCATTCGAGATCAAAATTCTTAATAGAATTGGGAATGTAAATTGCAAGAATATGAGAATGCTTTGAGGAGATCATGAGTACTTTTCGATTATGTATTCAACAATGAAAAAATAGCAGCGTTATGCACAATGCATTTTAAAATGCAAAACTTTTGTAGTTATTGGAAAGATAAAAATGTATGGTTAGTAAATTTCATGAAACATCTACCCTCGAATTTGTTTTTTCTACCTGACTTTTGATAAACATTTTCGTATTCCTAACATAGAAGATGTAAATCCTAAAAACATGGGTATCTAGTTTGACCTTCACAATCGCGCGCGTCTGTTTTTAGTTTATTTTGTTGAATATTAAGTGATTGCGTGTGTCAGAAATATGGATTTCATTGAAACCTGCCCTCGCATGTCGTAGGTGCCCCAGAAAATTTATTCGGAGCAATGTCGCGTTAGAATTTTTATCACTGACATATATTGTGATATTTGAAATTCATGTTGAATTTTTGGAAGAAGCGAGTAATTTCCGATTTAGCTAAGTTCTCAAGGGTGTCTCGAAATTGACACAAAAGTTGAATTTACCACCATTCATACAATAAACTATTAATAACCCTACTTTTTTTTATTCAGTTAACAATTTATAGGGTAGGTTAATAAAAATGGAGCGTTACACGATAGAACAAAGTATAAACGAAAGATTTGAATTAAGTAATCTATTTCTTTATTGTTATATTTTTTTATTGAATCTTAAAGTACAGAGGATAGGATTATGTTGGGAATAACACATAGGAGGAATAGTCTCCATGACTATACTGGCACATGCGCATTCGTTTGTCGAAATTTTTAGGACCATTTTGCATAAATATGGCTAAATTTCATAGATGCCACTTTGAATTTTTTCCTTCAATACACGCTTACTTTCGGACTTGTTGGCTTAGACCTTTGACTTCAAATGACCTCTTAAAAGAAATCCATTGGTCTTAAATCACACGATCTAGAAGGCCAATTCTCAGATTTTTGCTCTTTGGCTACCAGACTTTCATTATCTTTGGAGTATTGTTTAACAATGGAAATAATGTTTTGTCGTGTAATGCTTGCTTTTTACTCACCCTAAATTATCGACTGTCAAATGTTTTTTTTTCTAATAGGACGCCAACACTTTACTGCACAAATGGTGGCAAATTCAAATATGGCTGTAATTTTGTGAGACTTTTTATAAGAATATAAAATGTTGAATTTAATATACTAGTGCAAAAGATTTTTGCTATTTTAGAATTAAGAATTTTTCCACTTTCTCAAAATATCAAATTTGACTGTCGATTATTTGAAACAAATCAATATTATATCTCTCTACTAAACTTTTAACATCGATAATTAAATAAATATTTAATACCATATATCCGTTTCTACTGAACGCATCCGAATAAAATCATATTTGTATTATTCGACTATGAGAAAGAGATTTTCATCGGATAAAAGTTTTAAAGTTTCACGTTAGTGTCGCTGTACTGTTTAAAACCATATGCTAATCAGTAGCTCATTTAATTTCGCTAAAAAAATCGATGCTTACAGTTTAAAGAAATCAATCGCCCTCAGTGAACATAAATCTCGTAAGATCAATCAAGAAATGCTTCAGCAACATTTTAAGCTTAATAATAGAGAAAATGAATCAAAGAAACTGCTTCTCTGGTATTGAAAAAAGTGCGACCTGCAATGGTGTCGACAATTATGGTGCAAATCGTCCCAAATGCTGCTGCAAGTGGTCCAACGGAACCATGAGTACTGGACATTCCGAAGGTAACCATGCGTATAGTTTTACTTACTTAAGATTCTGAAGTTGTATTCTTATTTCTCGCAGCTTTTGAAATCGCAAGATTATTCTAAATATCTTTGATTTTGCTTTGTGTTTTTAAGCGATGGTACAAATGGATGAGTACTGAACATCATATAACGTTGGATAGACGAAACTCAGTTTCATTTAGATGCTGTGAACACCAAGAATTTAAGCATATGGAATTAAGCAATCCTTATATCATGCAACAACACACTCAGCATTCTATTTATATCATGTAGTGGTGTGAATTCTCGGTAAATTTCATTGATTGTTGATTATTCGAGGGTTTTACAGTGAACAGATTCACTAAAAGTACAGTCACCAGTAACCGATACAGTAGATTTCTAGAAGTCTGTTTCGACAGTTATTTATTAGACAAATGTTAAGACAGTACAACTGCTCATTTGACAAGACGTGCAAAGCAATTGATTCATTTCCTGATTAAACTTATATTCCATACACTGGTCAGCATGGTCATTAGATCGAAATCTTTTTGACTTACGGCTGTGAAGTTTTTTCAAAGATCGCGTTTATCAAAAACGTGTGCAACTAATGAAATGCACGCGAAAACAAGAATTGTTCGAAATGTCTTTCATTCCTACTGAAATGTGTGGGACCGCTAATAGCGTGGGAATACACTTTCATTATATACTGACCGACAAATTATGTACATAGAGCATACATGTGTAAATAGATAAAATATTTTGTTATTCTTTTATTTTCGAGCAGTTATCTTCCTTTTTATTTTGGTACAGTACCTCTGTTGGCAAAATTTCAAAATTTTTTAACACAGCTGAAACTTGCTTCTTTAGGCAAAATAACAAATAGAAGAAATTTCATTCGGATTCATTGTATAGAAATGGAGCAACAAATATCTGACTACAGTCAGTTTAATCATATCCCCACCCCTTCTTAAAAGTTGAAACCTACTATGTTATGTTCATGAATTTGCGACTGCATTAAAAAAGTGCTGAACATGCGCGATTTTCCAGAATTTAACATAATTCTTTCAAATTCGGGAAAATTATGTTGCATTGATTTTCAATTTTTTATTTTATTACTTTCTTTTGTGGCTCGAAACTTAACCACTCGAGTCGCCGTGAGAAACTTTAAACCACTTATTTGGCGAGGGTAATAGAAGAAAAGTGGCCAAAAGAAGAGAAAAAAAAAGATGTAGTAAGGGAAGCAAAAATCTAGTACTTTCTTTCCAGCCAACCCAGAGATGGGAAGGAACTGTTGAATAATTCTATCTCATAAAACTTTCATTGGAAGCCCACATGGTTTTTTTTTATTTATTCCTTTTTGGTGTTATTTATTATTGTACAGTTACTATCATTCCTTCTCCCCTTTAATTCTCCTGGTTCGCCACCTGACATTCGAAGTGGAAAAATTAGAAGATCAAGGCAACGGAAAATCTTCGTTTCCTCTTGTATGCATGTATGCTTTTGTTAAAACGATACAGGTAAAAAAAATCAAGTAAAATCTTTTTTGCCTGCACTGGAAAAAAGTTTGCTATAAAGTGGAACGGCAATAAAAAAATTAATTTGCATTCCCGTTTCAGTTGTTTGGTTGAACTATTCTTTTTTAAGTCAAACAAAGAAAAAAAAATCGTTTGGAATAATATTTTCATCAGCAGATGTACTGAATGACTGATTTAAAAAAGAATTGTTTTAATTGTATATTTATTAAGAATAAATATACATAGTGAGAAAAAAAAATTTAAAAAATACATTAAAAAAGGTTTGATTTAATTATTGTAAAGATATTTTTTCTAGTCTTAAAACAATTAATTTCTGGTACAATACTTATTTTAAAGATAGATACTTTAATTTGATTTTGAAATTTATTTGTAAAACGCTGCTTGTATAAAAAATACAGCTGAAAAAAAATTAAAGTTTTTGATTATAAGTTTTGAGAATGTTCCTTATATATGTCCTTGAATTAAATGTGATGCAAACACAATTGTGAAATAGTGATTTTAAAAACTGAATTACTTATTTTATAATTAAAATTTTATATAATATAATGACATGAATAAATGAAAGATCATGCTTGTTTCATTTGGTATCTTATTTTTTCATAGCCAGGACATATTTTTTCATAGCCATATTTGTTTTATTATGAATAACTCGCTCAAAATTTAAATCGGAAGAAGATAAAGTTATATTTTAGCCAATCCTTGGACAAACGTTTCTTAAATTTCAATTATTTTATCCATTACTTCCTCCATGTAAAAGGTCATAGGGGAAATATAGGATTTAAAAAAAAAAAAAAAAACTTTAAAAACATAATGATTGAATTTTTTTCGATAGATTTGCATTAAAGTACTGTTTGAATATGGATTATTGTAATGGTATCTCATAGATCTTGTTGAAGTCAGTCTACCATATAAAATGAAATTAAGATGCATTTTACAATTAATTATCATTTAAGCTTTAATTATTTTAGTTTTTAATGAAGTAACTTTAAACAAACTGTTCAGTCATTTAATATCTTTATAATTATTATTTTTTGTCTGTGTACAATTCTTAATTTGACTTTAATTAAAAAAGATTATATATAATACATAATGATGTAAACGTTTTAATTTGATGCAATTAAAAATGCATATCAAATAATAATTAATCACCCATTACGAGAGTCCCTTTAAAAAGAAAGGAAGTTTCATATTTCGCTAAATCATTAAAATTAATTATTTTTAATAAAAAAATTTTAAGGAAATAATTTTTATCTGTCAGGTAATCATTAATTTTTTTTTGTGATTAATCAAAAACTTCTTTAATTAAACTTTGAATGTTTAAAAACATTTTTTCTATGATATATTTAAATAACAAGCAGTAAATATTAAAATATACAGATTGTTTGCATTCGGGACGTTTTATTATTAGATAACTAACATAAAACTTCCGGGGTACTTGCATAATGAAAATGCGTGTTTCTCCAGTCCCGTTTCAGGCATGGTTGTTCTTCTGTGTTCTTTCTGTGAGGTGTGTAAATGTACCCTCCTGTAAAATAGGGTTGTGCAAGCTAATGTGATGCATGAAATGGCTAAGACATGCTCTTGGCCCTAGTTGATGCTACTGTAGAAAAAAAAATTGATGTTTGCTCGGATTTAAATACAGATAATTGACAGTCGTCTTATAAACTGCCGAAAATTACAACGTAACAACAACAAAAAATCTAAACAATTTTGCTGGAGAAAAATGAAAAAGTTGAATTAAATATTTACATTAAAAAGTATCTTTAAAGACATTTTTTTAAAATGAATATCAAATAGAAAACTAATTACTTATCCACTTTTTTATTTAATCATTTAAAAGCCAAAATTCCCTCAAAAATCCATTACATTTATAATTAGCTTATTGTTTTCAATTACACAGTCCTTTAAGTAACTCTATTAGGAGTAAGCTTTCTATTTCTCTCAAGTAGAGAGCTTAACAGTCCGAAAGAGTGTCTCATAAATAATTTCTTGATTGGATCTTCCAAAACGTACGAGCATACGCAAATAAGACGAAACAGAATTAAAGTTTTATGAAGAAAAAGAGATTTGAGTAATTTTTTTTCGTGTGTAAACATGACATTTAGTTTTTAATTATGAATCTCTCTGACTTCTTCTGGGAAAGAAAATTAAACTATTACATAATTAAAAAGTTAGGATTTTTTTGACAAGGATTCAACGTCAGAAAGAAGTATTGCACTGACTTTATTCATTCAGTTAGATTTTTAATTTTCTAATTTTTTTGAATAATTAGAAAAAATTTCGGCATTTTATAAAAAAAACTAACCGTATTTGACCACCTGTTGAGTGATTTAATATTGTTTTACGCCTACTAATGAATATTTTTCATGATTTGTGTAAAAACTCAGTGGGTCATTCAATGAAAATTTATCTGAGGCATCAAAAATTTGGTCTTCATAGCCATATTCAAAATAAAATGGTATATTTTCACACATCCAAGTGTAGTAAAGATGTGTGAAATGTTTGTGTTTAAAAAAGGAATGTTTAAAAAAGGACCTTATTAAAAAAATCACTAGTAAATATTTTTGTAATAAAACTTTAATTGACAGTACAAAAAATTTCAAAAAGCATGTTAAAAACGTGACATATATTACTACTGTAGAAATATATCGAAATATTCGAGAAAAATGAAATATATTATATGCATTTAAAATGTTTTTAAATTAAAGATAGAGTATATATTTTTAAAAATTGAAAATTAAAAATAAAATCATGTGACGAAAAGTTCTCTCTCTTAATAATATAGATTTTAAGATAATATAAAATTTATTTTTGGCTCATTAATACTTTTGATTTAAAATTTTTAATAAACATTAAGTTCTTGATTCTTTTTTTTTATTAATCTTTTTTTAAATATTCTTATGAATAACGAATTTGCAGTAACAATGATCAAAATCTTCTATTTCTTGCAATTGTCTTTGATAATTTATATAAATAAAATGCCATTTATAAACATCTAAATGAAGTATTCTTTCTACTTAGAGTTATCGCAAATCGCATTTTGGGCCACGGTGGCCTGGTAGTAAAGTCTCGGCTATGGAACCGGATGGTCTCAGTAACGTTATCCCCATGTTGGAGAAGTTCTCCTAATTATTGCATGAAATGTCAAAGCATTCTGATTCCATGAAAGGGCGATAGAGGATTTGGGAACATTGTTCCCATGAAATGACTATAGAGGACTTGATATTATGAGTATTATGCTCAATGAATATCATATGATATTTCTATGAGATCTTATGACTCCAGAATATCGTCTTCGACACTATATGACATTGGATCATTTCAATTTCACTGTGAAGGTCTTGGACATTGACTGATCAGCGTGATTTCTCATATAATTATGTGTCAATATTGAGATATATAGGATGGGAAATAGCTATACCAGTATAGTATTTAGATATAGGCAATTTTCACATTAAACAAAGTTTATGGAAACGTCTAATATACAAAGGGTGTTCAAATGAAAAGTTATGAAATGACACTCTAGGTTTAAAGGAAGATTTTATTCAAAGTATAAAGTTCTCGGGAGCCATTTTGTCCAGCTGTTGGCTCTGCATTGAATAGTTTGAAAATTTTTCTTCTTAAATTGCATTCACTAACTGGATGTATTCATATCTTGCTTGTTTTCGTCCAGTTTTTTTCTATCGATTACCCACTTTATGCAGATTTTGATTCAACTGTTGAATAATCCTACCTCTTCTTGATCAATTGATGCTGTTTTCTCATGTTCATAAACAGTGAATTTTTATCCATCTACAAAAATGATTCACTGTTACTGGTTTGTATATAGCAACATTTCTGTTTGCTTGATGTGAAACATCCACACTTACTTCACAATATTCTATGAAAGGATATATTTTGCTCCGATGTTTATTTAAGAGATTGTAAATGTATGAAGTAATTTAATGTACAAGGTGGTTATAATTAATGTTCCACTTTGAAATGGTCATAAAAGGGAAAAGTACTGGGTTAAATATTATCAAAATCGGTACTAGTTTAAAGGAACCCATGGGAATTTCTCTTCCTCCCAAAATAAATGAAATAAAAAAAAATTCACCACAAGGGAGAAAATGACGCTGTATTCAAAGATGCGGAACGCCGAAATGTGCGTTGATATTCTAAGAGCTACTATTAAGATTGCAGTAATGGAATTTAACGCGCTTTCAGAAAATCGTAGACGCTACCTTGAACATGTTTTATAAAAGAAAGGAGTAAACTCATTTTAAATTGGTTCTTCATGTCTCATTTTGTTTCACAATATTGAATACATCATCATTCTTCCTGGTGGTAAATTTTAAATTTTTTTAAAAATTTTTTTTTAAATTTTTTTTGCGGAAAAGAATCTTTTATGACCTTTAATAAAGTATTGCCAAATTCGATAACATTTAGTCCAGTAGTTTTCATTTTATGACATTTTCAACGTGGAACTTTACTTATAACCACCCTGTTTTTTAATTTTTCTAATGTAAAATTTTAAAACTCAGTTAATGTTTATTATGCATTTTTAATGCTTCAGAACTTAATGTCTAATGTAAAATGCAATGCTTTTGTTTCTTCTATTCTTTTCTGTACCAATATGCGTTTTCTCTAGAGAATTCCGTATTGTTTGCAAGGGTCCAATGTCATCCAGTGCAATTTGCTCCTTCATGCTAGGGGGGGGGGGGGGGTGTTCTTCGGCGACCTCATCAAGTTTCCCGAATGGCCCCTGGTAATGTTAAAGCTCATCACTTGGCAAAATATCTTCGGCACTTTCCGTCAGTGAACAAGGAAATTGACGTCACACAAGTGACGTCACTTCAAAGTTTCACATGATTGGTTGAATTTTGTTTGCGGACAATATTTCCGACAACATTTTTGAGCTGGTTCGAAAAAGTTGTCGATTATGAAACTTGCTTGACCGGTTTTTGAGGGTAGAAACGGAAAGGTGCTGGCGAAATTTCACCGTGTAATAAGGTCTTTAGGGTATCACATTGTATGTAAGTGCTGTTTCTTATGGCACTTGCCAGTGGACTATCCCGCTGTGACGTAGACAGTAATGTGAGCCAATAGGGTGCGTCTCTTGGTTTTTTCAATGGCGCCATGTGGGGCCAAAAGTCCGACTTTGCGACTGACACGTCACAACCCTTCTTTAAGGGGCGAACTTCGTTCATGCATTTTCATTCACACATCCACAGATCGAAATTTAGACCTGAATCAGAGAACTATCACCTCTGAATCAGTACCTCCAATGATATTAATCTTGACATAAAGGACTTTGTGACCACGGCAGATTTATAAGTGCGTCCGTCCAACAACCTTACTCGGGGAATCTTCAGATGGTGGATTCGAACTCGTAACCTAATGAGCACAAGTCCAACGCCCTACCAACCGTGCTAACCTGCCTTACAGTATGTAGTATTATCCCGCCCTACAGTATGTAGTATTATCATAAATAATCATTGAATAATGTATTTTTCAACGTTTATAGACAGTTGTATAAATAAGTATAGATATGATTAAATCAAACAAAGGTGCTAGACCTTTACTATACTTTGTGCTTTCAACATAACCATTTAGAATCAAATAATTTAATTTGTTTTAAACATTAAATATGTACTCAAGATATATTTAATTGTAAGTAACAGAAATTTCAATAAAGCAAATGATGAACTGTACACTGATTTAATTTGAAATTATGCTTATAAAATAAATGCTTTATACATAAATTTTTGTTTCGTTTAAAGAATTTTTATTTTATCTCTAAATATTTCAAATAATTATTTTAAATATCAAAGCAAATCTTGTCTTTACTACTGTGAGCTATTTTTGTTAAGAAAAAATGAAAATTAGTATGCTATTGCCTGAGTTTGTTGAACAATGTAAAACTCCTTTGGCTATATGTATATGACTAATTTTATTGAAATGAGTGTAATAATTTAATTTGCCATTATTTCTTTTTACAACTTAATCTTTTAATTTAAGCAAGTAACTTCTATGTCACAAGTTATTTACAGATTAGTGCATGTCTTCATATTTTATGAAGAATTCTTTATGAATCAATTCTTCAAACACTCCCATAAATTATGATTCGGCTTACTTATTAAATAGTTTCCATATTTGAATTCTTGCGTCAGGGCTTATTTAAAATACTTAAATACGAGAACTTCATAAAAGATAAATAATGATCTTCATGCGAAAGTAGAAAAATATTTAATGAAGTCAAATAAATTTGAGCAACATAATCTATTTTCCTTTAGCAAACTGTTAAGTTTTCTCGGATTTGCATAAATTATGATACAGCGTATTGAATTTGCTGATAACTCATTTTTAGTTTTGTATTTTATTTGAATTCTAGATCAGTTTTAACATCTCAAATTTAAATATGATTCTGCGAAGTATGCAAATTTATTATACGCTGATTAGAAATTTGAACAACTACTTTGCTGCATTTTTGTGAGAAGGACTGAAAGACAAATTTAAATATAGAGCAGACGAATGAAAAATTTATTTCATTTTCTGACGAATCCGGTTCGTTAAAATTAATTTTGAAGTGAAATTTGAAGAAAAATTTAATCCCTTAAAGCTCTGCGAACTATTTTTAATTAAAAATTAACCATATTTTTCAGAGAATTATGAATGTGATATTGAAATGCATTTTCTATTTTTTTCACAAAAATTGCATGTTATATTTTGTTACAACTTAAATATGTCATTCCCTCGGTAGATTAAAAATATTAGTTAAATTATCTTAAAATCATGAATAGTTAAGTTTTAAATCTGTGAGATTTTAACTTGTTACTTTATAAACTATTCTAATTAGATCTCTAAACTTTAAAGCTGACAGGGAACTTCTTATTTTGTTTCCATTATTTTGCGGCGTCTTGAATTTAATTTTAATTGAAAGGCTTTATTGACGAGGGGAAATATAGACATTTTCAAATATTCGGTAGTTATAAACAACCATTTTCATTGCTATTTTTATTGGCGTAAGTAATGCGCATCGTGAAGCCTTTCTTATGGTGGGCAGCTTAGTTTCAGGTTTCACTGCATTTTTTACATAATGAACTTGCCAAATGATTTATTTTAGGTAAATGTTTTTAGTTGCTTTTTGAAAATATAAGTTTGATTTATTTTTTATTATCATTCACGATTGTCTGATTATCACTTTTATTCCTTTAGCTTTTTCTTTATTCAATAGTTTTTCTTTTTTATTCGTCTTTATCTTTTTCTAAAGCAGCTTCTTGTGTTTGCAAATGCTATAAATGAGCGTAATTAAATAGACTGAAACCTGATTGTTTATTGTCAGTAAGTACTAATATTATTCTGTTGGTTTTTTAAAATTTGAATTATGTTTTACAACCGATGCGTGATTGAGTTATATTCACTTTTATTTTTTTATCTTTCTTTTCTTTTTATTCATTTTTTCCCCTGAAGCAGACGCTTGTGTTTGCAAACACTATAAATGAACGAAATAAAATAATTTCTGATTGTTTATAGTCAATAAATACTTATATTCTGTTAGCTTTTTTAAATTTTATTTTTATTTTACTATTGATGCACGATTGAGTTATATTCACTTATATGTTTTTTCTTCTTATATCTTTTTTTCTTTTATTCATTTACTCCCCTGAAGCAAACGCTTGTGTTTGCAAATACTGTAAATAAATTTAATGCCATAGATAAGAACTTGACTATTTTTAATCATCAAATGCAAATATTATTCTATTTTATAGTTCATAGTTTGCAATTTTTGCGAATTCATTTTTGAAACTAATTTATAAACTGAATTAATTAACCTATGCTAACTATAAATTCCATTTCATTTTGTTACTGACGTTTTATATTCAAGCTTTCTTATTTGCTTTATGGCACCATAATTAATTTTCTATGACATATCTGGATACGATATTTCAATAATTTAATTCGATTAACATCGCATTTACGAGTTGTACAAGGATTGTTTATTGAAGAACCTAATAATTTTCAATTGTTGTCGGTTAAGGTGGATGATACCTTAACTAATACCCTTTGCCCAAATCTATGTTATTGTTTCTTATGACACTTTTTTTATACAAGCTGGCTAATAAAGTCAGGAATTTATAGCCGTGTGTGCGTCTTTTTTTTTCCCAATAGCACCGTTTAGAGAAAAGAGTACGTCTCACTTACTCATGTGTCACAAACCTTTTTATGGGACGGATTTCATTCATATATTTCATTCACTTAACCACTTACCGCAATTTAGTCAGAGAACGATAACTTCTGATCCAGTACCCTCAATGGTATTGTCCCGACTTAGAGGACTTTGTGGCGACGACAGATTTATTCGCGCACCAGTCACCACACACACACGGAGAGTGTTTGGCCGACGAGTTTCGAACTCAAGATCCAATGTATTACCATCCAGGCTATCCTGGCCTGTCCAAATCTGTACACCATATTAATTTGTTCCGTTTTAAGATGAGAATTTTTAGATTCATCAGGCCTGTTGACACGATGAATTTTTAATCATATCTGGATCTTTGATCCTGAAGTGCGGATTTTGCTTAGAGTCAGTGCGGGACATAATTCTACAAAGATTAGCACGTTGGTCTATCCACGGCATAAATAAGAATACTCTGGATGTTTTCCAATACGGTACAATTTGTAATATCAGAACAATTTTAAGTGAAAAATTATTTAATTCTTATTTGACGAGAGCACGTCAAATTATTAATTTATTACACGATGGTTCTTAGATGGTACCTGGTCTTTTAGCGCTAAAGTCTGAACTTTGTATTGCTTTATAGTCAGTGGATGCATAGTCCTTTAATGTTTTAACTTGTTGGTTTAACTCCAACTAGTGAAACGTTATACGAATAGTAGTTGCAACTTAATTTTAATATTGTAATTATTTTATTGAGCAATTATTTAATTTTTAAATACATTTTAGGCATCGTAATAATTGCCTTATTTTTATTCCTTATTGTCATTTGTTCTGGCGTATATTTCATTTCCGTGAATGTTGCTTAACTCACAATATTAGAAGAAATAAAATTATTCCCGAGTCAAAAATTGCTGTTCTAAAGTATATAAAAGCAAATTTGAGCATTTTATTTTAAAGTAATAATTTATTAATTAACATAAAGATCTTTTGGAATGAATTTTATAATTTTTTTTCACTTTTATTCATATTTCTCTGATATATTATTCGAATTTACGAATCTTGACTCGTCTAATTTCAGTAACACCAAACATCTGTTAAGTTATATTTGCTTTCAAAAGAAACGGAGTTCATACATTTTTAATCGTTTGCAGATTTGCAACCATGTTGCTATATTTCAATTACCACTGACATAGATTTGCAAGCATACTATAAATAAGGCAGTAGTACTTCTTATTCCATTCTCATTCATTTGTGTCATTCTATACTGTGATATCTTTCTCTTAATTTGAATAACATGGCATGATTCAGATAGACTAAACGTGTTGGTTAAATTATTTCGTAGTTAGGAATACTAATCTTAAAGTTGAAAGCCTCTACACTCCTTTGAATTATTTACTACGCCTGAATGAACCGCACCCTTAGGAATAATTTATCATTTTTAACATTCTCCCACTCGAGCAAACGTTAAAATATTGTCGAGACTGCATTCATAAATGTGTATATCGTCTGCTTTACACTCCAAATGCGTGAAGGAAAAAATGCATCCCTTGGTTATTCTTTGTTCTACGAAATTTTTTTAGAAAATTGGTGTTCTTTTTTTTCTATGAAATATGTTTTCCAAGAAGAGTTTAATTCATAAATCCGTATATTATACGTGGATTAAATAGGTGTGCAGTGTTTTTTCGTTGAGAAAAAAAAAGTCAGTGAATGTTTATGAATAGTGAATGAATAGATTTAAATTATAGATGTATTTTCAACATTAGGGTAAAGAACAACTTCCAGGAAAATTCACGCATTTATCATTTTATTTTATTAAGAGTTTTCGTAATCTGTTGTGAGAATAAACTTATTATTTGTCAAATATTTTGCTACCATATTTGTGCTTTTAAATTTTTATTAAAATATGAAAGTAATTATTTATATGCAAAAGTGTTATCATTCAAAAGAATATTAAAAATTAAACTAATATAATAAAATAGAGAGAGGTTCATTTGCCGATAATTTTGGAAATTATAAAATTCTATTAACTAATTTTAAATTCTTTATATTTTAGAAGATAAAACTAATTGTGTTATCTATAATTTTCATAAACTTAATCAAAGCGGCATGTTTCGATTAGGACTGAATTGCGATATATCCTTCAACACATATCGATATTTTTCGATATATCGACATATTATTTATTTATTGCTATTATTATCAATTTATCTCTTAATATATTGACTGATCAGAAAAACACCAAGTAAAAGAAAATTTCAATTTATATTGTAGAAATATTTGTTTTCTTTTGAATAAAATTTGTTATTTAGTTATTTTTGGGAAAACTTTAATAAAATGTGTCAATTCCAAAGCAATGTTTGAACGTTGCAAATTATAACTCTGATATTTAAAACATGTATTTTGAAATATAAAAATATGTCATTAATTATAGAAATATTAACACAATTTCTGTATGAAGGTTATAATAAGATTGAAGAACAACAAAAATAAATACAAACAGGTAACCAAAACGAAATCAAGAATGTAAATTAATTGTGAATATCGGTTTATTGTATGGCGATCTATTATTCATGATGATAATTTTGAAGAATCGAGAATTTTCGAAAACTGGCATCGAAAAATCGATATTCTCCCTAAATAAAAAAATCTGTACAGGACCAGTTTCAATCACTGACCAAATAAAAAAAAAACTTGCCAATTGCACCAGTATATTTTAAATAAAGAAGTTTTAAAAATAAAAGCACGTAGAAATAATATTTAGTTTTGAATATTATCATTTCAAGCAGTGAGAAACATCTGCGAATATATTTGTCTATATTAAGTTTATTCTACGATGCCGATTTCATCATCCAGCGACCCTTATGAAATAAACATTCTTTTCGAAAGACGAAAGCAGTTGGAGAAAGCCATTGCCTCATATAGTAGTATTGTGACATAGGTTAATAACGCACACAAGTGTGTTTGACTGTGTATAATTTCTCTTGCATTATGTGTATCTTATTTTGCAGCAATAAACTTTGTTTAGATGATTTTAATAAAGTAAATCATAACATTTCGTATTCGTTTTGATAGAAGTGTTGAGGTTGAACAGTAATTCATTTTAGGTCTTTCATTACAATGATGTAAATCATGAACAATGTTACCTCTCAATAGAATATTTAAGATTGTCTTTATTTTCCATAGCTATTTCTTTTTTTATCTCCATTTTTTTGAATTTTTTTTCAATGACCATTGCGCTAGTTCCACTGCTTGATCTGCTTTGTTGGGGGGTGCTTCTAAAAAACTGCCATAACATGCTGATTTTAGTGATATTCAAAGACATTATGATATAGATCTCGGATTTTTTATTATTTATTATTTATTTTGTTTTATTATCATCATTATCGTTACTTTGAAAAAATTTGATTACATTGCACTGCATAGGAAAATTTGAAATAATGAATTCTTAGGATTTTTTTAATTTCTTGTTAACAAGAAATCATTTATTATAAAAATGGAGGATTCCAAACATTCATTTTAACCCACACAATACTGATGAATAAGTTGAAAACTATCTACGGGACTATGACTAATCTATGATGGCGGATATTTTCACCTCAACAGAAATATCTTTGCATATTTTCTAAGAATTCTAATAATAAACCCCAAAAAGGAATTTCCCGTTTTGTCTTTCCTAGACTTATCAAACAAATGAAAATAAGTCTTTATCGATGTCAATTGTCTAGCCAATGCTATCAAGATTATTTTCACGGCAGGCCCTGCTGGTTAGGTCGTAAAACGAGATAATTTTTTCATGATTAGATTTCTGTGAATTTCGATTTAGTTTTCCCATTGGAGGCAACCGAAAATTATTTTCATAGGAAGTCAGCAATTTATTGTTTCCTACTGACATCAACAAAGAAAACGATAATACTTAATAACACTTGCCCAGAGTTTCATAATTACGTCAGACTTGCTGAGTTCCTCGTCATTTCCTTGTATGTGATGTATTCGCAGATTAAAAGACACCCAATTGGAATCTGTAATTACCGGATGTATGTCGGATGTAAGCTTTGTGTTCTGAAGATAGTCAAGGTCAAGGGAACGGTCTCATTGTTTACTGTTTCTTCCGCGTATCTGTCAGAAACGTCACTGTTTAATTGGGAAGCAGTTGCTATTTACTCTATCATTTCATTATAAGCTGTAATGTATGTGACCGTTAATCACATGGTTGCAATTTTTATTATTGTGCGATCTTTATATTCATATTAATGATTACTAATCTGGTGATGTATTAGTATATGAGTTGTAATTTGGGTATGCTTAACGTGTCTTGATGAAGGAAAGAGCACGTGACATTACATTTCAACATAAAATATCGCCCACTTAGTTTTTAAACAAACAATATTTGGTGGTCAGCTTGTTTGCTGGAAATCTTGGTTGCGCTTTATGAAAACTAAATCTCTGATGCATAATTGCTGATAACACAGTATGAATGTAATTCGTATTTAAGTGTGATATTTATATTCATTTTTAATGGATATTACACGGTTGATGCATTAGTATATCATTTGTAATTTGAGTATTAGTTGTATGTCTTGATGAAGGAAGGAGCATATGACATCACAATCCAGTATAAAAAGCCGTATACTTAGTTTCTAAACTAACAATATGTGTCAACCATCTTTTTTGCTAAAAATTTTGGTTGGACTTCATTGAAATTACATTGCTTATGCATAGTTGCCGATAATAACATAGGGTGAATGTAATTCGTATTGTAGTGCGATTTTTATATTCATTTTAATGGATACTAATTAAATGATATAATAATATGAGTTGTAATTTAGGTATGCATTACTTTCTTGATGAAGGAAAGAACTTACGGCATCACAGTTCAGCATAAATTAAAGTGTACATAGTTTCTGAACTAACAATATTTGGCGGGCCACCTTGTTTGCTGGAAATATAAGTTTGGCTTATGAAAATAGCATCTCTTACGCATAATTGCCGACAATAACATATTGTGAATGCAATTTCTATTGTAGCGCCGTACATCTATTCGCTTTAATGATTACTAACCGGGTGGTATTGTAAGATATTAGTTGCAATTTGAATATGCATTACGAGTCTTGATGAAGGAAAGAGTATGTGACATCACAAAGCAGCGTAAAATAACGCTTTTCTAAACTAACAATATTTGGCGACATGCTTGTTTACTGGAAATATTGGTCGACTTCATTAAAATTGCATCTCTTATGCATAATTTGATATTCATGACTCTATCAAGAAAGCAGAAATCTGCCTAATGAAATCGAAACCTTCGACATCGTAGTGACAATCTAACTTAAAATATTTGTGTTGCTTACTTCTAATTTTATTTTTAAATGAATTTATTTTCTGACTCCTCTGTACAGATAATTGTACAAAACATTAGTCGTATCTTCCTTAATTTTCAGCAATTGAAGAAATTCATGTGAAGAAATTAATTGAATAGAGTAAGCGGTATGAGATCAGGACACAAGAGAATATTTTAGAATAAAGTTAATGTGGGCTAAATTAAGCAAAAAATAGGAAAATAATTAAGTTTAAATTTAATGTTATATATATATTATAGTGTACTGCAATTTTAAAGATAAAAAATTACAAAATTACACTTACTGGCAATCTACATTTTCACATTTATTAAATGTTTATATTGAAGCACAAAAGCATGAATTATGAAATTATTAAGCATTACATATGTGATAATAATGTAAGCAGCTTTCCTTAAAAAAGGAGTATAGTGGCTTTTGTATACCATTATCGTTATAGTTTGCAGCCACGAAAACTTATAGAATAACCTAAAAATAAATATAAAAACAAAACCCTCATAATATGAGTACTAACAATATTTTTACAATCTGTGTAGTTATCTATAGCTCTCTTGGGAGCTGTGAGATTTTCGGTAAACTGAAATTGCTCCTTGTCGTGGTGAAATATCAATGTAACGATTATTACTTGGCGATAAAAGTAAATTTATATCATTTCTGAAACTAGTTTGTTGCATTTTAAAATTTGTATTGGCGATAAATATTTGAACGCTTGACGATATTGCTGAATGAAACAAAATCTGTGTTTCAGTAAATAAAAACTTATTTCGAACTTGTTTTATTTTATATGAAGTTGCATATTTTGCATTTGTTATTGTTACAATAAAACGGAAATATTTCAAAATGACCTTGTTATTTTTATTTATTTATTTATTTAGAAAATAACGTTGTTTATAACTTATTAGATTTCGATAAAAAGTAGCCATCGGTGTGGTATATTTTAAATATAAATATTAATCGGTGTAATTTCGTATATTTTACCGTTTTTTTTCTGTAGATTTGATAAAATCTATGAATCTATAGAATACATGAATTGAATTTTAATCAAATTACAGCTAAGTTACATAGGTGTTTCAGGAAGAAACTTTAATCCCGACAAAACCATGAAAATAAACTTTTAGAAGAAAACTGAGAATTTAATTAATGCATAACCTATTTTATTCAAGCATTTCAGTTAATATAATTTAAGATTTTTTTATGCAAGGACGAAAGGTTGAAAGTATATTTTCAAAGATGAAATTGTTAACCAACCCGTTCGCTATCCATCCTTCCAGGATACTTTCTCCTTACGGAGTACAAAGTTAGCTTGCGCTCCGTAAGGTGAAAGTATCCCGAAAGGATGGATGGCGAATGGGGTTAGTTAACAATTTCATCGCAGATGGCGGCATATACTTCTTTAAGCGAAGCTCCCATTTCTCGTGTCTGCTTTGTGTAACAATTTGCCTAAGGTAAAACTGCGCATGCTCCAAAAGATAGCTTTCTCGAGTAGCAAATGGGCCGATTTATTTATTTTTTTGTTTCCCATATATTTCGCTTTTCAAACACTTTGCTTTTAAAAATCTCTTCGAAAAGAATTTTTTGAGACAATTAAGGAGAAAATTTCCCTTCTAAGGATTGTAATAATAATAGATTGTAGTGAATAATTTCAATAATGAACGAAACCTCTTTAAGGAATAGTGTAATATCACTTGGTTTCACAAGTGAAAAGATTTTATTTAAAAGCATTGCTTTTCAAGCATAAATTAAAGGAAATTTCACACAGTTTAAGAACTCTAACATTAATGCCTATCATGTGAAAATAGAAAACAAAATATACATTTTTAATGCAATCATATATGAATGAAAAAAATTAACTATGCAAATAAATAATGTTTGACGATAATAATCAAAGCTGTATCGTTTAAAGACATGTTTTGTTCATAAATTTTCAATGGCACAACGTTTGACTCGATGGCGCAATATCTTGTAAGCCAAAAAGAATTTGGCATCCTCTTGTCATTATTTTATTCAGCCAAAAGTATGTTCAAACCATCAATTGCTCATTAAAATATGAAATAACGCATATTCAGCAGATGATTTGTTATTGCTATTTTTAAATTGCTGCTGTTGGCTTAACAGTTAGAAACGTAAATATGATTCGATATCTGTAATTATGTGTTAAGACACGATTACTTCAACAAGTGAACCAATTGCAAGCATTTTTATGACACTTGTGAAGTATAGCGTTAAACTATGAATCGTGAATCCTTTTTTTTTTTTTTTTTGTGGATCTCGATAAAATCGTGTGTGTGTGTGTAATTTCCAGAATATCAAAAATGTGACTGGGGTTGATACATCAAGATATACATCTTTTGATAAATCAAGCTACATATTTTTTTTATTTGCAAAATTTTATTTGATGTCAAATGACTCACAATAATTATTTCCAAAATTGTCCGAGTTAGTCATTCTGTGAAAACTAGTCAATCCGCTGATAATGAAAATGGGTTGCTGAAAATTAAATATCTAAAAAATAAGTCGTAATGTTGAAAAGTTATCGAAACCCATGTTTAATATACCCTCATTTTCAGAAATTAATCAGTACAAATTATGAGAAACTAATCAATATAAATAGAAACAGATTCTTATTCTTTGAAGACACCGAAGTTTATATACGCCATTTCCTTAAAGAAATAATTCAGAACAGAGATTTCTTTTAAATTGATCTTGTTATATTAAGTTAGCGTTTCTCTATTTTAAATTAATGCAAAAATCATCAATTAATTTTTAATTTCATCTCTTGATATCCTTTACGATGTAAGGCACGTAGGAATATGGTAGTGAGAGATGAGATCACTCACTCTTATGTTCCTCAGCTAGTTTATCAACCCAAGCCTGTTAATCTAGGCTTATGAGAAACTTATTATGGATGTTCCTAGGCAACCTCTGGATGTAATATAAGCCCATATTCTCACAGGCAATGTGTTTTGGGATTCCAGCTATGCATGGTTATAATTGTATCGCATATTGCGGGTATGGTGATTTCCAGATAAACCATGTTATGTGTTCATATAGTCGTTATTAACGTAAAGTTATTGTGAAAGCTGTCATGTATGTTAGATATATTGCAGCTAATTTGTCTTGTATGTTCAGAACCGATTAAAAGTGCATTGCACTATGCATTAAAATTTCATTTTTCAAAACATTTGAATGATTTTTTTAAAAAAAATGACTAAGATTAAACATCTTGTGAGATATGGGTAAATCATATTATATATTATCGGAAGATTTAGGGCTTTAATTTTTCTGACAACGAGTTTACTAGCTACTTATTTTATCGTTGACAACTTTTAAAATTTTTATTTTAGATATTGGTCTCTAATATTCAAGTAAATATGTGTTAACTAAATTGGTAATATGACATTATTCCTATTTTTAAATGTTCTTCAGATAGTCTGAAAAATAACGAAGTATGTTTATGAAATTTTAACTATTTGTAAAAAAATATGTCCGTTTATAAGGTTAAAATTATGACTTATTTCATTATTGTTAGTGAAAAGAAAGCCTTTGTTTTACTATTGAAAAGAACATTATTTTGAAAGAATTATAAATAATTCTGTTAAAACCTTTTTCTTCTTTACCATATCGTTACAAAAGAATTCTCATTGTTTAATACATTTAAAATCTCTGTTTAGTTTTAAATATTGTTTACACTGTTGCAAGACAAAAGTTTGTTTTAATCATTTTTTTTTTATCGTTTGGCTTAAAAGAATTTTAAACTTAGTTACTTGTAAAGAATGAAAATAATTGCGAACGATCGTGTAAGATAGTATTTTTATTTCCAATTATTAAATTAATTCAAGATTTCATTCTGAAATATTTATCCTCTAAGAATCTTAGCATTTGCAACCCGACATTTTTTAATACATTTTTTGAAACCCGTTTCCTAATTTTCTGAGAAAGAGAGCCTATGGTGATTATTACCTCAATATATTTTGTGAAGAGTTGATTTTGATGCAGTTTCTTTTATTTAATGCTTATTTTTATAAGATTTTTGGACAATATATATTTGGACATATACGATTTCCTGATACTTAAGCTACGAATTATATAGCTTTTAATACCGAAGGCAATGAAAAAAATTCCGATTGCTACATTTTATTAGTGCGAAGTTAGATTTTGGGTTTGCTACTTCCAAAAAGTAAAGTTTCACGATGAAATTAATGTAAAAAAAAAAGTTAATTGAATCCAGTAATTCCATGGTTTGAGAAAATGTTTTCTGAATTATTGGCAGATCAACCTCATAAATTAATATAAAGTTTTTATTTTTAAATTAAAATATTAAACCCTGTTTGTATATTAAAGTTTTTATTATATATATAATATAATATTGCTATTTTACAAATGGTGGTGTTCTTCATAGAAAGTCGCGATAAAATATTAGTTCTATAAGAGTTTTCAAGAATCGAAATACTTTAAAAATACTTGTAAGATAAAAGTCCCCCTCCCCGAATATCTTTGCGCTACAGGATTATCTTACTTCATTCTAAGTTTTCTTGTCCTGAATAATTTTGGACTGAATTCACTATTATAATTTATAAATTCTTGCCTCATCTTTTGCATTTTTTAAAATTCTAATATTTACACTAAAATCTCAATTGATATTTCGGAAAGCTCATTTTGTCAAACATCCAGTTCCTATCTTCGAACCATATTGCCTCGCACCTGAGTTGCAGCCAGACTACTGACAACACCTGCAAATAAACATGTAATATCAAATTCCTTGAACTATTACTGAAAAATAATAAATGATGGTATATCACCAAGTTAAAATATACGAGATTCCAAGGAATGACGAGCTGGTTGTCTTTTTAAACAGTTTATTTGTAATAGCAAACTTAACAGGATTTAACAACGCACATATTCTAAATATAGACATGTAAACAATTAATCCGAGTAAAATTATAATTTCTAATTATATTCCGAGACAAGGTATATTCGGTAAGCCATTCTAGAAGCTACCGTCATGAAAAACAAAACCATATTACACGCGCACACTCACAGATGAGAACCGAAACTTTTTACATGCATATACACATACTTACGATACCACGTGGGTTTCGCGGTTAGCTCCGCCCACATATCATGTGATGAAATTCGTTTGCAACAATTACATTATTATTATTTTACTTTTTGATTTTATGGCGTTTATTCTGCACTTTTCAGATTAACTTTGAATAATTACATACTTCGGAGTTTTCTGTATAGTTTCTTCCTCCATCTTCAAGTCCGATTAACCTCAGAACACTTTTAACTTCAGTATCACGTTAAGCTGACCACCTAACCGGGACTCCAGGGCCCTCTGCCAAGAAAACAGATATGGTTATTGTAAACCTTGGTCCACATGGGCTATCTTTCCACCGATTTCAGTTTGCGTTTATTTTAGTGTTTTAAAAACTGTTTTCAAAGAACTTGATATATCCTTATCAGTGTTCTTTCTGAATAACTGGTAACGAAAAAATTTACAAAACTCACCAAAGATTTAAATTTTTTCTTTCATACATACCTGAGAGTAATTGGGAGCCTAGTAAGTGAGGGCCTATTAGTAAGATTAACTGGAATACGTCATAGTAATTGGGGGCATCCTTGGCCTACTAAAAGTATGCTGGAATCTGACTATAAATCCAGCACTTGCTCTTTATTTCTTGTATTTTGGTGTTTCTGTAATTAATTAATTAATTTCCTAAACTAAGTTTATCATAATGTCTTTACTAATATTTTCAAAGGATTTTAAATATCTTTCAGTCAGTGTTCTTTCTTAATAATAAACTTAAAATTATAACTTGCCAGAAATTTTAGTAAAACTCTTCAAAGATTTTTACCTCTCCAAAGAATTCAATACTTACTTTCGTATATACGTGAGAATAATTGGGAGATTCTCATCCTTCTTTCCTTTAATTAAAAAAATATATCTAAACTACTTTCTTCGTAAATTTAAAAAAATCTTTGATTTTCCCTGGGCAATGTATTTCTCTCGATATCAGTTTTAAGATAGATTTTGTAATCTAAAATTTCCTGTATTTGAAATGGCTTGCAATCATTTTATTTTATTTCAGAATCTTTATTGTTCGAAGTATCTCTAGAGGTTTGTCATTGGATCTAGTATTTCTAATTTATCATTCCCAACCTTATTCCTTCTACTTTTAGAAATTAATTTACGACGATGAGTCTGTATCGTAATGACTTAACCGATATACCGAGCACACGTCTCCTTTTTCTCCTCAGATCTCGTTACCTAGGTGGTGGTATCTTACTAAGTATATCGGGTAAAAAAACACCCTCAACCCTTTTAAACGCAGGTGGTTGGATGATAATTGCACCAGATTACTCTCTACCAGAAGTCAAGAAAGAAGTTCTTTTCGTGAGCGATGCATACAGTAAGATCTGCAGCTTACAGAAGAAAACGGGGAAAAGGACACAATAAAAAATAATAATGAAAAAAAAAAACCTTTGGGGGCTAATTATTTTCCTCTTCGATTTTCCGATAAGCAGAGAGCAAGGCAGCTGTGGTGGAAGACTTTGCCTTCTCTCTGATAAGATCCTTTACGGGAAAATCTGCAAATACCGGCGCTCCCGTTTCTCCAGTTTTCTTTCGCGATCTATCGATTCCTGCTCCAGATTTTTCTTCTCCCTTTCCACCAGTAGTATCTTCTGCCCCCCCCCCCTTTTTTTTTCCTTCCTTTTCCTGCATGTGCATACAGTATTTCGGATCCCGAGGGCAAATATGGAAGAATTGGGTAGGTTGGTAGTTGTCTCGATGCTTGCGTAGAAAATAAAGATAGGAAACGTGCAGTCTACCCCTGTACCTAGATTAAAGTCAGCGAAGTTTGTGAGGGGTAGGGGCGGGACTGGAGGGGGTCGTCCAAAGACGATCTTCAGTTTTTATCGTCGGTGATTGGAGGGGATTTCGTTTCTTCACGATTGCTCTAGGGAGGGGGGTGAGCGGGGCATATTTTATGTAGGAGAGGCCTAGATCTTTATGTGCATCTTGGACAGACAGAGCTTTAAAATGAAAGAAAGGAACTTAAATGTCCCGTCTCCCCCGCGATTCCTTTTTTCACTAAACGTTGGACGGTTTTTATTTATTTGCTTTTTGTTTCGTTATATGCATGTGGGAATGTCTGCATATACGGAAGCCGTGTATTCAGGAATTCCATTTTTAAATTTTACTCTTTCTTTATTAAAATTTAGTAATTTTTTTTTAAGAATAAGAACCCGGACGGCCCCCATTCTTATTTATTAAAATTTTGTTGGGTTTTGTTTAATGCTTTTATATAAAGATTTGGTTTAATGTACTTAATTCATTCTGTTATATGCATGCGGTAATGTTCGCATGTAAAAAAAAAATCCGTGTTATTAGGAATCCATTTTTAAATTCCGTCTTTTCTTTATTAAAATTTCGTGAAATTAAAAAGAATCTGAACGTCCCCCATTCTTATTTCTTAATTTTTTGTTGGGTTTTGTTTAAATGTTTTTGCATAAAGACTTAATTCAATGTCTTTAATTCCTTGTGTTTTATGCATGTGGGAATGTTAGTAAATACAGAATACGCGTATCCAGGAAATCTATTTTAAAATTCCACCCTTTCTTTTATTAAAATTTAGTAAATTTTTTAAGAGAATGAATCTGAACGCCCTCTTTTTGTTGGGTTTTTTTATGCTTCTACATAAGGTTTAGTTTGCCTTTTTATTATTATTATTATTTATTTTTAATTCGTTAAAGGCAAGTTAGAATATTTTTTGCAATCGTATATAAAATTTGCTTTTAAGAATTATATTCTTAAATTTTGCAGCGTTATGACCGAAATTAAGTGAAAAAAAAATGAATGTTTTTTCCTTTTTTCCTTCTGCGAAGACTTTTTTCCCAGCTAAGTATTTAACGGCATTTATATGTTTAATATTCTTTGTCTCGTGTTTTAAAGGTTTGGGTGTAAAGTACAAGTTCGTTAAGCAGCTTCTCTGATTAAAAAAAAAATGCATTTATTAAAATTTCTTGAAACAATGGCAGGTAGTGTTATACTTATTAACATGATAGTTTCAGTGAAATGGCTAGATTCACGCGAAAAATCTATAGTTTGTAGCTGTCGTTAGCCAGTGTCTTGCAAGCAAAGGTTCCAGATTTTGTACGATGGATAAACGTTTTATTGGGAAGTATGCAAGAAAGCTTCGGAGAAATCACTCCTCTGGTTTCTACGCGTCACAAGTATCTACACTTAAATTATAAAAATTAAATTTCAAATTGAAACGGTATTTAACATTATATATATTTTTTTCGTAAACCATACATTGATTCCCCCCGCCCTGCTTTATACACAATTTTCATAATGCAGGAAAAAAATGTAAATTCGTTGAAAATTGTGTGATATTCTAAGAAAATACTTCCTAAAAATTAATTTGCCATCGATATTCTTAAGCTATTTTTAATAATTGTTTTTGGATTTATTCAAGGAATTGCTTAACATTTCAAGTCCATATTGGTAAAATCTAGCCATCTAAACAAAATTGAATAATTTTCTATCTGAAACGGGAAAATGCGCAAATATTTCACATAAGTTATTAAATTAACAAGCACGACAAATTTAAATACTGGGAACTTTTGAGTGCTCATTTTTTTACTGGTCTGAATCACAAATGTTAGGGCTACATTTTACATTTAGAAATTAATTGGAGAGTGTCGTGCTAGAATTCATCTGAAGCATTGGCATTGAATAAGAGCTTGAAAGGATTTTAATTGATGGATTTAAGATTTAATGCGTGCGATCTAGGAAGATAGATTTAGTTGTGGTTCAATCTAAAAATGAATTTAAAACTTACTAATGAATGCAAAGAGTATTCTTCCCTTGCTTATTACTAATGATTGAAAAGAATGTTCTTCCCAGACAAATTATTTTAGTTTCAGTTTGAATATTTGAGGATAATTTTTCATCTTGAATTTATTAAAATAACTTGACTATGATTTTTTAAACTATTAAATTGGTTAAATTAAGTAAATTTGTTACTTAAAGTAAATAAAAATTGTCCAAAAGGATGTGGAGTATTCGTCACTAGAAAAAGCACTACAAAATAAGGTAAAAATAAGTGGAATTGTGTTTTTGTTTAAACAGAAATGTAAATTCTAATTTATAATAAAATATCGCAATATATTGATACAGTCTTTCAATTTGATTGTTTTACAGCATTTTATATAAATTAATATTCGTATGTTGATAATTATGTATTCTTTGTGAAATAGTAAGCCAATTGCCAAGTTAAATACTGGTGCAAGTTGTCGCCACTTATCGGCTCAAATATAGCTATGTAAGTGTAAATATTGTTTGCCAATTAATTCTAAAACTCTCGGCACTTTTGCGCATGCGTTAGGATGGGTTTAATTCAGTAAAATAGGGTTAAGAGGAAATGGCGCACATGAATTTCGTATGTCACTCCTTAATAAGATAGAGCCACTGATAGGTGGTCGTCTCAGAAAACTGAAATGAACAGTACAGAAACATTGGCGTCAGACCTTGGCACATTCCTGTTGACACATACTAATGAATGAACTTCCTCAGTGGATTTGAATCCCATGGCATTGTAGTCTCATTAAAAACGAATTTGGGTAATCTGTTTTGCATCGTATATTGTCAATTGCAGATTGTATTTTTACCGCGGGGTATTGCATTTTTATGATCAATGGAGTGTTTCTCTTAGTTTAATGTAGCAAATGTAATTCACGTTTATTAGGCTTTTTAACTAACATTGAAGACATTTCATTGCAACAATGAAATCTATTGTTGAAAATTATACAATTAAAAAAAAACTGACACGATTCGGAATTAATTGATCCCGATAACTTTTAAATTTAAAAATGGTGGATGACAACTATTTTAAAATTCTTTTTAAAAATATCTCTTAGATTTTAATTAAAATGGGAAAAATTTCTGAATCTTAGGCGCACATTCCTACTTTTCAAATTATACCTGTGTTAAACTTGGTAGCTCTAGGTTAAAAAGTCTGCTGTGCAATGCGTTAACACATAATATGCATTCTTCCTTATTATTAGCAGAGAAAGAACGTCTTTAAAGAAGTTACTTCATGAGTGTCCTACCTTCTTTAACATATAATTGGTTTTAATTCTGTTGGCCTTGTGAACAAAAGAGAAAAAAATCTAATAAGAATGTTTGGCCCTTTTGTTTTTCTTTCCCCCAAAATTTTACTCAAGTTCTCTCCCGTAAACAAAAGGAACTTAGTACTAAGTGTTGCGGCACTCACAAACATATGTCGATACTTAACAATAGCCGTCGGTGAATCTGAAGCCCGTTCAGAAACAAAAACATTTGTCTTGGCGACGAAGAAAAAATTCCAGTGCCCGTTTAGCGATCACTTTTTCACAGAATGCCTCAATAAATTGAATAAATATCTTTGTCTCTTCCGTCTTTTCACATGGAACGGCCTCTCAAAAAAGGACTTCATCGCGTTTGTATGTACTACTCTCCTCAAACGACAAAATCATCCCTATCACACACACTCACTTCACCACCACCTCTAAAACATCCTGCTTGCTTGCCGACTGATCAAATCCGTTTTATTATTTTATTTTAGTTTAGTTCTTTTCTTTTGGACGCTCTTTGCTTTCTGCTTTGTTTGCTTTTAATTTTTCTTTTCTTCTGTTTTTTTTTTCCCTTCTCTGTTCTGGATCTGTTGTCTTTTTTGTTTGTTTTTCTTCCGTTACATTGTAAAGTAAGTTGCATTTGTAGCGTCCGCATCGAAGCCAGCTGGTGTCTATCTATGCAGCAGCTTAAATATTAATGAAGGACTCTGCTGACTAATACGTGGATTCGTCAACCGAGGAGAACGAAAATTTTTCGAACAAAGGATTTATTTCCAGTTTTTGATTTCTGATGGCCGGGAAATTGGATTAGTTTCGCCAAGTTTTGTATTTTTGTAAGTGGTTAAGACAAATATAAGATGCGAATGCTAAATAAACAATGGCAGCGTTCGAAGAAAGTGACGATTTTACTTTTTTGTTTTTTCCCTTTATTTGTGATTTTTATTTGTTATACTTTCGGTGTCTGGAAGATAATTTTTACACGTTTTGATGGCTAGCAATTTACTTGAAATAATGACTTTATTCCAATGATAGACACTAAAAGTCATTTCCTGATGAGAGTAGGAAATGAATATTTTATGGTGTTCGTGATTAGGTTCTTGAACTGTCTCACAAGTTTTGTATTGGATTTAAATAATTTCAAGTGTCGGAAAGACTTATTTGCATCGATTCCTAAAAATTTTGACTTTTTAATTCTAATTCAGAAAATTTAATCCAGTGTGCGTTAGAATACCGCATTTGCTGTTGTAAATTTTATTGTATTTGATTAAACCAGACCACACTTAATTTCAAGGATAACGTTGGTTATTTTTTTTATGAAGGTTCATTTTGCTTGCGATGTATAGTTGAATTTGTCTAAATATCAGTTTGTATTTCATTGAATATTATCTGCTCTAGACACTTCTAATTTTAGCTTCAACGAAAAATTCTGTATCTGTAAACTTTAACAAAAAGATAATGATGATATCGAAAAACTTAGATGGTTTCTCACTTGGTCTGAGCTACCTTTTGTAACCCCAAGACATGCTTGCGATATTCTTCATTGTATTTGAACTAAAAAAAGCTCTTATGCTAGTTGAAATCGGCTAGAAACTCTAATTAAGCTTTTTCAAAGACAATTCTATTCATTTTAAATCATATTTTCATTAGTGAGATTTTTAATTACAGATTTAATTTAATACATATTTTAAGAACGCCATATTTTGCTGTTCTTTTAGATTTTTCAAAAGAGAATGCTTAAGCTTTGTGAAACTTTTATAACATGTGCTTCAAGAAAGAGGAAGGAGCAAACATTTCTTAGATCTAAAAAATGACTTAATGTTGCTTGCCCCACTTGTAAAGGTAAAAATATTTTATGTGGATACCGCATTTCTCTTAAAAATATCATGTATCAATTTCAACAGTAACTGAAATCCCAGTCTAGCATTTGATATGGGGAGTTTGTAATACTGATATATCAATGCCTCACTTTGGAGCTTTACGAATTCTGTTATGAGATATCCTCGTAATTTTAGACGACATCTGATTATATTCAAGAAATGTCCATATCATATCACTGGAAAACCCTCCTAGATTTCACATGAGTCAGATTCCTTTATCTCATAGATTATCTACAATGGAATCAGATCTCGGATCTTGCAACTATCCGATTCCTTTTGATATAGAAGTTTCATTCATAAATTTTCGCAATTTCTTTTTCTAATGGGAAACAACGTATTCTGCTTTAGTGAAGAAAGAAATAAAAATGAAGCAAGAATTTCAAATACTGTTTTAAATTTATGTACAGATATTTTACTAAAATTCAAACAAACTAATAAGCAGAGTATTTTAAGATTTATATATTTTTTTAAATGTGGTAGATTTCATTTAGAAATAGAAATGTTCATTATTCTACAAGATATACTTTAAAACAGCGTTTTAAATGCCGTTACACTTAAAACAAAATAATTGCTTTTCCCAAATAGTGACAAGCGAAAAGCTCTTAAACCACCTACGCATGGATTACTTTCCCATCCTTCAACCGAAGTAAAAGTAGATCAAAAAGATATGACGCCAAATCATCGCGCGAGTCGTTTACGGACGGCGAAAAAGTTGCCAAATACGTTTTTATCTGCATCCAGACCACTGTTGCTTGGCCTTTTTAGTTGTGTATTTTCTTTTTCGTGCTTGTGCCATTTATGGTCGCTTCCTAAACCGGTCCTGCCCGCAGCCATCATGCTCATCATTTCGCTGTCACGACCTTTAAAAATAATAATAATAAAAAAAACGAACAAAATAGGAACAAACGCCACGTACATTTTTTTTTTGTTTTCCTCTGCTGGATTTACTAGTTGGCAGATGGTTACGCTGGAGTTATAAGGGACTTGCCGCGATTGCTGGTTGTGGTCATTGCCATTTTCAAATCAAGGGGGTCATTCGCAAATTGTGTATATGATATCGAGTTTTTTTGGATGTATTTCTAAAATAGAAAATGAATTGAATTAATGGTAAAAAAAATAATAAGTTTTTAGGATTAAACCACACAGATAAAAATTATTTACGTTTGTAAGCCACCTGAGAAAAAAATATGCATGACAAATTAGCGTCCAACATTTTGGTTGTTTATAAACAGGATAACTTTTATATTTCGCAATTTATGATTTAAAAAGACTTTACAGTCAATTTTATCTTATTTTTTATGCATGCCATTTTTTTTTTTTTTTTTACGTATTGCCACTGATTCCATTTGAAATATAATAATAAAACAAAAATTTTGTCCGCTTTCGCTAGCTATTTGATTTTTACTTCCGTGTAGTAACTTAGAGAAAGAGTCGAAATCTCATTGAAATTTGGACATTTAAAAGAAAATTTATCAAATGGAAAATACTTTGCAGTTTTTAAAATATTAATATTTATCTGCCATATATTACTCTTCCAGAGAAAACTATTGTTTGGAACCGTTAATTCGATTTAATGTATGTAACAAGGACTTCTGAAGAGGTTGTCTGTTTTATTTATTATTCCTTTTTCTCCGTAGAAAAATCGACAAATCATTGCATTTCTGTTTCATATATTATAAATTATTTATATAGTAAAAGAATCACATTTTATATTTTGCTTAAAAACGGTTAATTACTTTCAAATATTTGAAATTTCTCTTCATAACTAAGATGTTGCATGAAGGTTTGCAAACCGTTTGTATCAAGAATAACAATAATGAACTTTTTTTTTTGCTACTACTGTGTAATTCGAACAGTTTTAAGCCAATTGGGTCAAAATAAAATTTGAACTAAACTGAAATTTGAATAAAATGAAACTGGATTATTTTTATGGTGAATAAGAAGTTGAAATGACCAGAGAAAATTTTCAACTACCGGATAATTCGGGAGAAAAAAGGAAGAAAAAATAATTGTACGTGTTAAACAAAAGAAATATTATCGCAGCAAATCAGAAATGTTAAAAGTTTATCAAGAATTTTTATTACGAAATAAGAATACGTAATTAAAGTATGATTGTGCTAAAAACCCTGTATTTCTAAAATGAGTCATTAAAAATTTTTTGAGTCAAATTTAAGAGTTGCTTTTTAAGACACACAATTACTGCTTGAAAAAAAATCGTACAATTTTGAACGTGGAATGTGTTCAATATGAATGTGAAGTGTACTTTAATGGCTTCCTTTAGAAATTTTAATATATATATATAATATAATATTGCGCTTTATTTTGTCTTCCTAAATCATCTATACTGTTTTGATGTTGTGCATTTCTTGTATTTGCTGTAGAATTGTATATTTCTGTTCTGTGAAGTGCTTTTCTTTTCCACGCGCATTGCCTCTTCCGTAATGCTGACATAGAAAATGGAATAGAAATGCTTTTGTTTCCAATAATCTGATGGTGAGGTCTCGATTTTGGGACAGAGGATCAAAAGAAATTCTAGAAGGAAAACCGACTCCTCCAAAATAATAATAATAATTATTATAATCGATGTTTAAGTGTATCTGATGATGCACGCCAAGTCCATTATCCTAAATATGTTTCTTTAGGTACAGAAACATATTTAGGATGTTTGCAGATGGCAGTGCGAGTTGAGATGCATTCCTCGTCATAAGATTGCAGTTCAAAATCAGGGTCCCCATCCCAGATGAGCCACAATGTTACTTCAAAACATGATGCTATTGTAACTAATTGAACTTCTATTTCTAATTGAGATGTATTCACTGTTACCAATTGTAATGGCGTTATATTAAAAAGAGTTTTGTTTGAAAAAATTTCACATAATTTTTAATTAAAAGTAGCTGTGGCTTACCTACAAACGAAAAGTAAAATTTTTCAAATAATAAATTTTATGACTTTTAAATGTACAAATTTAAAATTTTACTATTGCTGCTCTCTGTCTCTCCCTTCTGTGAATAATTTAATCATTTGTGCTAAATAATGTTCATTTTTCAAGCGAATGCTCTGGAGAAAAATAACAATTATAAAATTTCAAAACATCAAAGAATATTTGATTTATAATCATAAGTTCCTTTTTTTTATGAAATTCTAATGATTTTACTATTCGATCCATATTTTCTGGTAATTAAAATAAATACTAAATGAGTGTTCGAGATTATATTTGAATATAGTCTAAAGTTCAGCGTCCGCAGAAATTTCATTTCTTTTTCTATTGATGTTGCTCGAAGAAATATAAAAGTTGCTAATGCAAGTATATGTTAAAGTACTTATTCTTAGTTCTTTATAAGTTAATGCAAAATTTCTAAACTATTTGCAAATAACATTGCTATGAAATTATCTAGTAAATGCCTTTATGTATTTGTATACATGACTAATACTGTTTTACTTGTTTTTCTGAAGTTTTGTTCTTTTTTTTTTTTCAGGTATGAACGTTTTCAAATCACTTTAAAATTAAGGCCCTATTTTGATCTTGAAGTAAGTAAAAAGCTTAAGATAAAACAATTTGATTTCTGGAAAAAAATTCAATTAATGTATTAGAGTTTAAAGTTGTACAAAAGTAATCGTATTAAATTGTAAAATTGTACGCTTGAAGAAAAAAATTAATTATATAAAAACTGGATGTTAGTGAGACATAGTATTCTGATAAATAGTTTCTTTCGTTCTGAAAAACGGGTTTAAAAATTTTCCAATAAATCGATATTTTTAATAATTTAAAAAAAGAAAATACGTTCGTACATCATTGTTTTATGAACGCAATCTTCTACTATTTGAGCGCATATCAGCCTCGAAAATATTTGGGTTGTATGATTTGTTTGTGGATTATATTTATTTTTTCAATTGAAATTTAATGTATTTGAAACAGTTTATTCATGATGTTCTAAAACGACAATTTGATAAACTGAAGACGCAAGACACAGTAATTAAAATATTAAATGATCACAATGCATTTTACGGTTATCACATCCATTCAATAATATTCCCTTCTGGTTTAATAAAATCTACAAATAGTGAATCCTGTTTAAAGTGCAAAATAATATACGTTAAAAAATTTGAAATGTAACGCATTAAGTAGTTAACTTTTTCGATCTTTTGGGGAAAATGCGTGTGTTAAATTTTGTTGCAAAAATTTGGCCGTGATGAATTTACTCGTCAAACACAGAATATGTGTAATATGAAATTATGTTGCAGTGAAATGGCTTTTATTTTTTTAAAATTCAGTCATTACATTTATTTATTTACTAAAACTATTTATTTTTTTTGCATTTAAACAGAAAAAAAAAAAATGAAATGATTTTAACCAGTTAATAGCTTACAAACAATTCATATTATATGCTGGTTTTTTATAATAAATTATTGATAATCTTTCATTTGTTACTTTGATTTAGACTTGGCCTCAAAATATTTTAAACATCTTGAAATTTAAAAATATATTTGAACAATTCCGACTGCAATTTGTCATTACTTTTTTTCTCTTGACGAATAAATTCGTTATAAAACAAAATGTTGCAATTTTTACCTGACGAGTATACCCGTCAAAAACAGTTAACTGGTTAAAACCATTTATTCGACGAAAATTATATGTGTATCTGCTAGATATTGAGCCTACTGAAAAATTGATTTAATGATAATAATTTAGTCATGTTTTCACATTTTACTCAATTTAAAAAAAAAATTCTTTTTTATTAAATCGTTTTTTCATGAAACCAATATATTTTTTTCATTGCTAAATTATCAGGTTTCATTTTTTCCTACTTGTTTCCACTTGAAACTGACTGATACAATATACAATGTAAATGACTGCTACGATTTTCTTATTTTATTCGGTTATCATTAGTCCGTACGGTCACTGGCACAGCTAATTTGCATGGATTCGCTCCAGTGAATTGTAATAGTTGAACAAAGAAAAAAGCGTGGAAAGTTGTTTTGATTTAGTTGCTTCTGTTGGAGATAAAAGTTTGGGCGAAAAAAAGTTGCTTTGTTTAGACTTACGATTATTAATGATATAAAAACAAAAAGCAATGAAATAGGAAACAAAATAAACTATATAATATATAAATATTTAAAATTTTCGAAACATGGCAGGTTCGAAAATATTGAAGAAAACAAAGTTTGCATTTTTAAACGTTGTTTTATTCTCTTTCTAGGCATAATTATGTACAAGCGGCGCAGACAAAGCAGCAGTGATGAAAAAAGAGATGAAAATTATTTTTCCTCATCTTATATACCATATTTTGATAGGGAAAATATAGTTTACAGTGCTCTAAACACTATTAAAATTCTCATAGGGATTTCTGCATGTCAATCGCGAAAGGGAAAACACATGCATCTATTTAAAAAACGAATCTGCTTTTTGGACATTTTTCTAGCCCTTGGCACGGTGAGAAATTTGGCTTCTAGCCGATTCAGCAATTTCAAAAAACTTCTCTTGAACTAAGTAGATGAAGTGGAATCGGATCAGGAAATAAGAGAACATTTTGTAAAATCAAGTTTATGTGGGCTAAAGATAAAGCTTTAGGAATTAATTTGGATTATGTATATATAAAATAAAATATTGGAAAGAAAAACAAAGGATGTGGTCTCCCGAAATTTTCTCGCATAGCTCTATTACAACGGTATTATCCATCCTTTCCTCCCTACATAAAAATGTGAACCTTGAATGAGGCCGCATATTCCACGAGTGCTCAGTTTATTTTTCTGAATCTGCACTTCAAAGATGCCGTGCAATGTATAGTAAAGACGCATTTCCACAACTTTTTAGAGATGGACTGAATCAAAAATGTGACTATTACTATTATAGTAACAAGATAAAATGACAAATTTTATTTTGTTAAATCATTGCCTTTACGAGTTTTAGCTTTTTTATTCATACGAATATACAGACTGACAAATGATCAACTTCTTGACAGATTAAGTTTAATATTTGATACGAATCTATATTTTAGAGTCTAAATCCATGTATACATTTATTTGACATTGTGATTGTTTTATATTTGAGAAAGAATTACAATTATAGTAACAAAATGATATGGCAAATTTCATTTATATCATGAAGATATAAATAAGTAAAATTTACGAATGTACATGATAAATTTCGGTAAATTTGATTCAATATTTGATACGAATCTATACTTTAAATACTAAATCCACTATTTAAATTGTATTAAATTATGCTTTTTCGGTTGTACTTGTGTTAGTTTTTATTCGGACAGTAAGACAGACTACTTCTGAATGAATTTTATTTAACCACTTCCCTTACACATAATTTTGAAAAAAAAAAAATTGCAAAAAAAAATCACCAGATTTTTAAATTTTATTACTAAACACAAGAAAATGAAACTAAACAAAATATGTAGGTTTTAAGTTGAATTTTTAATTTTTTATGGGAGTTTAATTTTCTTTAGAGAGGCGGTTGTTGCTTTTTCAATCATTATTTTCAACATTTTTAATTTACCAATTATCGTAGTCTTGAAGGGAGTACAACCTTTAGCCACATTCCTGTAGAAAGACTATCTATTGGGATGATTGTCATGACAAGACTTCATGAAAATTTCAGTTCTGTACTGATCATAATTCCTTGAACTCAAAACCAGCCTTCAATCAAAAGTGATTATATATTTGTGTAATATGTAAACACAATATTTTTTAAAAACAGAAGGTAATTTAGAAGACAGTGTTGAGTTTTTGCATTTTTGATGTTCGCTGTAATTCATCCGGTAAGGCATAATTTATTTACAAGAAGCGTGGACAAGGCGCTTATTGCGCGACACGAGCAGTTTAGAGTGCAGAGAGTGAAATTACTTATTCCTGGTCTTATATAACGAATTTTGGTAGGGAAAATATTTTTAACGATGTTTATTTGCTATTAAAATTATGATAGGGATTTTTCGCACATTTCGATTCTGATAAGGAAGAACTTAGGGATTTTTTTTAAAAAATGTGCTTGCTGGACATTTTTCTATGCCTTCACGCTAACCTGTGAAAGCGCAAATGTAAGCAATTTTACAAAGCTTCTCCTGAATTAAAGAGAAAAAGTGGAATTAGATCAGTAAATAAGAGAGGAATTTTGCCGAAAGGAATTTTTTTTTATTGCACACCCCCTAGTGGGGTAATTTTTTGGTGGTTCACAAGTAACAGTTTTATTTGGCTTAATGCAATTAAACTATCAAAATGGAACAGTGACAAATTCGATATATGTACACTGCCTCTTTTATAATCTTCTCTAATATAATCTTTTATAATAAATGATTAGAGTTTTCAGTAAAATGGTACTTAACCCGAAATAATATTATTTGAAATAGCAAATCTAATTAAAATGCCGAAATGTTCGAATATTAACCAGCATTTAACACTTTCATTCCGAAATAGTTCTAAAGTCGTGTAAATAAATACAAACTGAAACATTATATAAAAAGGCAATAAATAAATTTTAAAAAAGTATCTAGATTATTCTGATAATTAACTGTGCGAAAAAACAGTGCACTTTGCAAATTTATGCGCCATTTTTTTCATCAGATTTCTACGTTTGCGAAAATATGAGAAGTGAAATAATTCACGGGCCATTTCATTTTGCAAGGTTTATTTATTATTTGAAAAGAAGAAAACAAAAGTATAAAACTAGTTTAATAACCAGAACCATGCATTCTTGGCTGTCAGCCATTTGGCACTATTGTTTTCGACTTTTTACGCCTTCATACTTTTATACGAATGGAATAGTCTTTCCTTTTTATTTCTTACTAAATATGCTACGGAATTTTTTTTCTTTTTCCTTTTTTTCTCATTTCTAATTCTTGAGAAAGTTCTAAGCACGAACTTATCTTTAATTGGAGCGCATATGTCATGGAAATCGTCCTGTACTTAAAAAAGAGCTGTTTGTACATTTAATTTTTTTAGTCACTTGAATACTATCTTAGGATAGATATAATATGTGATAAAAATTTCACTTTTTCACTAGCAAAAACGAAATGAATTATGAGACAAGCATCATTTATTCATTAGTAGTTCTTTGAAAAGACGTACAGAGTAATTTTTTTTTTCTTTCTCTATTTGAAACCTTCAAATGCAAATATCTAACCAAAAAAAGAGAAACAAAAACCAAAAAAACATTAATGAAAACTTTTCGATAAAATAGCAATTACTTTAGTGATTATCTTTTTTTTTAATTTACTCAGCGTCGATTTAAATAGGAAACATTTCTGTACTGAAACAACTCAGTCAAGATTACATGCTGAATGCAGCTATACTAAATATTAATTCCTCAAATCGTCCCACTGATTTAAAAAGAAAAATTCCAATTTTCAACAAGAATCTTATACTGGAATTAGGCCGTTGATTTGAGAAGCAAAAAAATCTAATGACTGAATGCATTAACGCATTTAGCTTTTTTTTTCCAAGTGAATGTTCGTTTTAATCAGAAATAAACAAGTTAATGCACTGAAAACGATAAAAACGCTTTATTTTAAATAACTTTTCTTTCTTTTTATTGTTCAACTCTCCATAAATAAAGAGGTTAAGTATTAACAGGTAAAAGTATATTTATAATTTTTACAAAGTTTTTCTTACTGTTTTTATTTAAATCAACGCTTTCGAATCCAAGTTTTTTTAAATATGTGTTTGAGATTTTATTGAATTTATAGGCATTCAACGCACAACTTAGTTCATCTTTTTCGAGAAAATGTTTTTTCCCCTCCTATTTGCAGCTGCCTATACTTTGTATAATTTTTCTTCCACCAGTTTTTCTTGCAAACGATTTAAAAATTAAATAATCAAACTGTTGGATTCTACTCTTTTATTTATCATTTTTTTAATGGAAAGCGAAATCGAAAATTTTTCTTCTCTGATATTTTCCCCTTTTAAGTTCATCTTATTAATCTTCCGATCTTTTTTTTTTTTTTTTTTTTTTCATATCAGTTTGTATATTTTACTTTTGAATGAACAGTTGAAAGCTTATTTTGCTGTTCGCTTGAAAAAATTCCGATGAAAAGAAAAATGAGATCTTAAAGAAAAAAAGTAGGAAAAGGAACAGAGTTCTGAGATTTGATTCAAAAGGTTTCTTCTAAAAATTTAATTCTATCTCAAAAGAGAAGAAGACTAAAATTTCGGAAATGTAATAACTAGCGATTGGAAGCTTTCATTTTCAGGGTTTTTTTTTTTTTTTTTTTTTTTTTTTACTTTCGAATCTTTTCTAGAAATCTTTTATACAATTCCAATATTCTATAATTTTTCTGTTTC
>JAPMOQ010033048.1:56340-87424 GCA_026543055.1 Argiope trifasciata
ATTTATTATATGAAACTTCTTAATGAGCAAACGTAACGTAGTGTTATTGAAAATTTATATGCTTGGATAAATTTCAAATGGGTTTAAGCCTGAGATTACTCAGATAATTAAAAGGACCGTTTTTCCTTAGCAGTCAGAAATGGGGGGAAATCACGTGATTAAACATTCGACAAAAATTATTCGAATTTAAATGATTCAAACAATGAAAAATGTTGCTGAAATTTATTTGAGAATTTGTATGATTATACTAAATAAAAAAAAACAATTTTAAATTATAAATTGACGTGCAAATTATTTTTTCTTTATATGTACGAATTCATCTGGCAAAAATGTGAAGTTTAGTTTAGTTTTTAATTTAAAATTTTAACTATAAAATACCACAAATGTGGACATTTCTATTGTCCGTGGAATATTTATGCCGAATTTGGCAGTTTTAGATCGAATGATATGATCTGTATAGCCAGCCCCAAAAGTCAGACAAACGAATAATTTTTTTAAAGTAGAGATAGTGATAAAATGGGGTATAGGAATAGGTTAACTATGCGAGAGATCGAAATTTGACAAGGTGTCTGATTGTTGGATGATAAAAAGTTATGAGCATTTTCCAGATAAATAAGAATTTTTGAAAACATTTAAACATTTATTACCTCTTGTTGTAATGATTAATCTATGATTATGTGTGGATAATGTGACATTAATCGTCGAAGTTATCGGCTGCCATTGCTAACTGACAGATACCATTATTCAGAATGAATCGATTGCAATAATTTCTAGAATGATGTTGCACCATTTTCATTATCGACAGCTTAGTTTGATTAGATATCCGGACGGATTTTCAATTATCAAGACTAATTTGACTGTTCTGATCCAGTTTGACATTATCCGACGAAGCCTTGATTGCACTGAATGATTCTTTGCTGATAATTGAAATAAAAATCTAATAGCTTTCGGATCCCCAAGTTATTAATATTTCGAAATTTTGCTGACAGTTTTACAGTGCAGTTGAATATTTTCATTGAATATGCTATGTGTATTAAGTATGCTATTAAAATTAAATTTTGATTTTTTTTAAAGAAAATAATTGTTTTTTCATACTGATGTGAAAATTTAAAAAAAAATCATTTTATTTGATTCTAGGTATTTTTCTGGACATTCTTGGTTTCTCAAAGGCGAAATACATAAAAAAAGATCAAAAATTTGAAAAATCAATCATAGAAGCTAAAGAGTAGGGTGTGTCAAACAGTAATATAATAGTGTGCATACATTGTGTGCGTTATGTAATATAATAATTGTGTTTGTCTTCAATATTTTACAATACAATGTTTGCCCTACTTCTGGACCAGTCTGGAAATCCCTGAGAAAAAAAATCAGAAATCAGAAAAATTCTGATAGAACGTCATCATAATTTTTGACCTCCGAATATCCTTGTCATGGATCCAAATAAATGAAAATTTGAAATAATTGAAATTCAAGGTTGTATGTTTTGTACTTCAAAACTACCTAGCTGACTCTTTTACTTTTTATCGCTTTTATCCGATAATGTCATCTATACTTATAATAAAGCTCAATGTGTGTGTGTGTGTGTGTGTGTTGGCGCTCTACAGGCCAGACCGTTGGACCTACAGCTACCAAATTTGGTACATGTGTACCTTGGAGGTTGGGAATGTGCACCTTGGAGCCCTTTTTTCGAATTTTTAATTAGAATTTGAATTAATTAAAATTTAAGAGAAATTTCGACGTTTTTCCGCTATAACTTCCGAAAATATTATCGCACAAACATGATTTTTGCATCAATTTAAAGATTAAAAAATTAGCTTTCTAATGGTATCAGTGTTTTAATGTATAATTTAAGCGTCTATTTTTAACGAATTTTTAAAGAAATATTTTAATCATTTTTTTTGAGCACGTGACTGGATAAAATAAAAGAAAACAATGACGGAAGTTCAAATAAAAATAAAACTTTCATCGTAAATCAAGTCTAAAGAAATGATACTTTTAGCACGTGACTGGATAAAATAAAAGAAACATAAAATGTGATATTTTCTACAAAAATAAATGCAAAGCAGAGGTTTCTATAATCTTTTGCAATATCTAAATCATTTATTCAACAAATATTCTTTATTTATGGTAAACCTGATTGAATTTAGACAGGATATGCATTAAACTCCCGACTATGGCATATTATATAATCGTTTGCAATATCTGTATCATTAATTACATAATTTTTTTCCATTATAAAATGTGATAGTTTTTAAAAAAATAAATGCAAAGCCAAGTTTTCTATAATCGTTTGCAACATCTAAATAATTTATTCAATATTTTTTTTCCTTTTTCGCTTTTTAAAAAAAACATATTTAATATTTTGGCACCACGGGAAAAAAAACATTTTTAATTTCTGGCCAATCAATGTCCGGCATTACTTCAAGGCTAATGAATATGTGATTTAATTGAAAATTTTAGAACGCTTTACTCATGGCGAACCAGCTGGTCGCCAAAGGAGGCTAGTATGTAATAAATGTGTTCTATGAGATCGGGTTTTTCAGACTGATTTAGCGTTAGACAAATGGTCTCAATATGAATGAACTACTACGCGAAAAAGTAATAAATTGACAATTCTTTCATTTTAGTTGCATATTATCATACACTACATTTATTTTCGTGTGCTAAATTATATGCGTGTGCGCTTTTGCGCTTGCGTTTGGATGGGTTTAATTCGTCGAAATAGGAGAGTTTAAAGATGAAACATGTTTGTATTTTAGAATGCAGACACGCAGCTTTATGAGATGTAAATATAATTAAAGAAATTAAGATAAAAAATTTTACAGATAATTAAAAAAATAAAGAAGAAAAAAGGTACTAATACACAGTAAAATACTTCGGAGTAACGTTTATTTAATGTAAGGAGCATAAATATTAAATTATGAAGAATAAATAAAAAATGTCTGTTCTTAAAATTTGGCATCACCTTTTTTATATGATTATGGTATATTTTGTATTAAAATGCTTCTTTTTTATGTTATTGAATTGTTTCGGCAATATTTTGAGATTAGCATTCATGCGAAAAATAAAAGTGGAAAAAAAAACCCAGTATTTAATGGTGGAAAATCCAAGGTCAAAGGTGAACATTGGAAATGCGCTCATTTCTCCAAGTCTCCATATTAATGAGATGGAATGGTCAAAGTGTGGTCGTCTCAGAATCTGTTTGGCGAACAGTTCTTATTTATTACCCCTTGTATAGCAAATTGTGTGAAAATGAAAGTAAACAAATTGTTTTGAAAAAAAAACTTTTCAAACGGACTTATTAAAATAACTGCGATACTTAAATTATTTTTAATATTCTGAAATTCATGGAACAGAAAGATGCAATTTTTTTTAAATAAAGTCTTTTGACGATCAATCGATTGGAAATTGTAACTAAAAAACAATATGCGCAAGTTCTTGATTCCATTATTTCATTCCATTTCTGTATTAATTTTGAACAAGATTATTATAGTAATTACATTAGCAAACTTAAGTAAAAGAACATTGAAAAAAGATGTACTCGCTTGTTGTTAAACATGTTAATTACATGTTTTAAAATGAAACGTATCAACTGACAGAATCTTGGAAATTTATCTTGAAAGTAAACACATGTAAACGACAATAATTGAACTGTTATTTTCCAAAGAAATAAATTTTTAAAAATGGAGAAAAAGATTAATGATAATGGGATACTTTCATTTATTTATTATTATTTTTTTTCATTTAATGAGACATTTTTATCGGAGAGAACAGAAAGTAGGCAAATTTACTAATAAGAAAATATTGAAAACGAATTGTTTGAAAAAGAGAAGCATATTTCAGCTCATATTTACAAGATTTAAATTTCCTCGGGAACTTTGTTTTAATAATTAGGTATAAGTCAAATTGAATCGTTACAAAAATAGTTAATAGTTATTATCAAACTTTATTTCAAGAATACTGAAAAAGATGTAGCCTCTTGTTGTTAAACACGTTTTTAAAATCCAACATGCTGTAAATAGAACTGTTGAATTTTATATTAGAAGTAAATACATGTAAACAATGATTTAAAAAAATGAACTAAAAATAAATTGATTTAATAATAATGAGACATTTATATTTATTATTTTTTAGTCATTTAAACTTACTTTTTTTATCGGACACACTGCAAAGTAGACGAATTTTGTAATAAAAAATGATGAAAAAGAATAATAAAAAAGGCTTAACTTCTGTTAAAAAATAAGCATATTTTAAATTACATTTACAAAATTCAAATTTCCTTGGGAACTTAATATTTAACTTTAAGTGAAAATGAATCGCAATTAAAATGGGAAAGACCTCATTACCAGTAAATGATGACAGTACAAAGCAGTTCCGCTTTTGCGTGAAACAGATTAATCGAACAGATCCGGAACAATAGTTCTCCCACAACCATTCACCTCGGTAGGTGACGTCATTATTAAAAATTCGACCTTGGCCAGAGTGAAAGAGCTTTCCTGAACAAATTTTTAACTTACGTCATTCATTGAGACCACAAACGCACACTTCTTCGGTGAAGCTGTATCCCTTCACCTTTTGTATATATTGTAATGGGAAAAGGCCAATCAATCCACAGGTTTTTATAGCAGGATTATTCACTGCACAAATATTTTTCTAAGTACGTATTTGGTGAAGCAGCTTGTACTTGTGATTGAGTAGTAGTTGTGAAAGAACTACTTATTCAAGGTTCGTTCTATTTCCTGGAATTGAAGTGCGAATTGCGGAAATACTCCGGAATAACTTCTATATACTGATCTTGAAAAATACTTTAAAAAAAATATGTATAAAATTTTAATGTATTAAAGTATAGATAGCTAATTTTTTCCCCTTTAGTAAAATATTAAGTGTAGTGAATTTTTAGAGTTTAGAAAAGATATAAGAGTTTAAACTACCAAAGCAATTATTATTTATTGACTGTTGCCAACTTATTCGTCGAAATTTAAGTTTTTTTTTGTTTCAACCTGCGTTCCGTCTATCTTATAACTTTAAGCGAACTATTCTTGTATTTCTATGAATTTATTTCGTGTATTTTAATAACGGCTCTAATGATTTGGATCAGATTTTATATTAAATTAAAGTTTTGCTTTTTAAGTTTATCTATATGGGTGTCTTTTCTTAAACACTTTTACAAATATGAGAAAAAAATTACAATTAACTGACTATTTGAATAAGTATATTCAACTTCAGTTTCGAAGAGTGGGCAGCACAGTTCAATATGTTGGTCAGAATAGCATGATTCCGCAGCATACATGTTGCAGAATCTCGGCAATTTTTTTTTATGTATTTATATTTAATATCTTTACCTTTTAAGTTTATGTATATAGATATCTTCCTTGAAAAAACACGATTATTTACAATTTTAAAAAGAATTACAATGTCCTTTTTCTGTCTACTCTCATACTGACAGTGTCAAATAGTGCCAATATTGCTTTCACCTGGGTAAAAATCGACAGTACATTCAAGAATATAACTAATGATATGCAAACTAAAAAGAATACTGTTATGTAGCAGATGGTGTTTCGAATAACATGTTAAGCATTCATAATTGAAAAAGTGCATTCATGAGTTTTTAAAATTTAAATAGCCAGTTCATATGTGGGCAATATAGAAAAATATTCGTATATAATCAGTATGTGATTCATATTCAGATAGTTTCAGAAGAGTTTTGTTTCTTGCACTCATTGTATTATATAAGGAATAATAATAATAAAAACAATTCTAAATCAATAACAAATTCTAGAGCTTAATAATAGTAGCAATTTGAGAAATCTAAAGGGAAATTTAATTTAAAGTAAAAATCTCGTTTCAAATGTTAAAAAATAACATTTTTTTACCAGAAAGTGTTAATTGCTTTTTCGTAAATGACTTTACCTTCCTTTCTCGATGAGAATCGGCGAAACATCCTTTTTAAATGGTTAAATTCGTTTTAACGAAGGAAATCCGTTTTCGCATTTAAATAAAATAGGCGCTCATAGTTTTTCCGTACAAAATTTTTTTATCGATAAAATGATTTTTTGTTCTACAGAAATTGTTATTCTGTGGGGAATCGGAGATTCCTTACAGAAATTTCGATGTATAAAGATTTTTGATGCAATAAAATTCTATATATGGTTGCTTCACGATATGTTCTTAACTTGCATCAATTCTTCTACTTTATTATTTAAGCAGTATATAATAGGAAATTATTGTAATTATTATCACAGGATACAGAAACAAAAAGAAATTATTATGAGGAGGATAAAATCAACCACACGATTTTGTTGAACTTTGTAGATGAATTGGAACCCGAAAAAAAAAATCTTTTGGAATAGAATTACATCCGTTCATTTGTTTATTCTTAACTGTAACACTCATATGAAATTTTCGTAAATTTAACTCGTGTTTTATTTTAGAGATATTAATTTTAATTCTTAAAAACATTATTTTTTCTTAATTTATAAGTTTCATCCTTTATTATTTATCTGTTATTTGAAATGAAGATCTTATTTTAGATTTTGATCAACTATTTATTATTTTTTTAATTTTTAAAAGAAAATTAGATTTGGATCACAAATTCTTCATTTTTCTGCTTGAAATCACCGTTTAAACAGCATTCGAATAATTAAGGATTCTATACAAATAATTTATTAATTCGCTATTAAATATGCATATATTCTCTTTTAAAAGCTTAATTCAGAATGTCGTATAATTTGGTTAAAAGATTAAATATATTTTTTTAAAAATTGCAGGTATTTCTTAATTTTTTTCATTTAACTGTGCGAAAAACTATTTTTCTATTTGTTCATGAATAGTAAAGTTAAAGTTAATAATTTTTTTCAACATTAAATATTTTTTCCGATTATCTTTTTTTATCTATATGTTCTGATCTTTAAATTTATTTTAATTGTTGAAACATTTTATTTTATTCCTTAGCGAATGTAGAAATGGAACGTTTTTTTTAGATATTTGATTTTAAAATCATATCCGTGTAAAGGATATATTTATTTCTTTATATCTTATCGTAATTTATATCGACAAATACTACCTGTAAAAAAGAATTTTTATTGTGATTGTTTGTTAAAAGCGTTAAATCTGAAATCGATATTCATTTTATTGTCATGTTTTTAATTTTATGAATCAATTTAATTAATTCGTAAAAAGATTTGTAAGCAAGTATATCTATTGTATTTAAAATGTATTTATTATCATTTAAACCGTAGCAACAAATTAAAAAATTAAATACGTAAAAAATATTCGTTCGAAACCTTTTAATGAATGTGGAAAAATCGTTTTTGTGTTTTTAGTTTTCAATCGTATATTCAGATTTTGTTTCTTCTATTAACTATATTGCACTGCTTTCATTTTTTATCTTGCTAGAACGCGATGCTATTTTGACTGTGAGGTTTTGAAGCTTAAATTCGCGTAGGCATTGAATAAAATATAAATATCAATATTCATCTTTTCATTGCCTATAATTTTTACCTGCTTTTTAAAGTATTCATTAACGTTATTATGTATGCTTCTTTGACAGCAGATGCGTTTTTAAAAGTATGACAAAATTATGACATCATAGCATCGAATGTAATTTTTTCCTGAGTATTTTTTTTTAATTGATAGCCTATTCAAAAAAACTTCTTTAGCGTTGAATAACAATTTTGATAAAAGTATTCTCTCTTCCCCCCCCCCCCCCCACCAATGAGGAAATATCTTCATTCATTCATTGAGTAGACACATTGAAGGGTTTGACTCCTGTTCTAAGGTTAATTAAGTATGAAAGTATTTTATGATCTCAGAAATTGGGAAATAGCAGTTTGTATTCACAAAAATATTGTTTTCATAGAAATTATACATAAATTAATATGTTTAAGAATTTATTGGTAAATAGTTTATCATTCGGAAATAGCATTGCGACTGAGGCGCTCGGTATTCAGCTTTCAAAAGTGACATTCCTTTTTGTGTGAAGGAAGATGTTGTTTCGTTAGGGGTTTTTGAAAATAGAAATTGCGTAGGCAATGAATAAAGCATAAATGACGATTTCGTTTTCAATTTATTATTATTATTTTTTTTTCTTCTTGGCTGGTAAAAAAGTTCTGGAGCTCTCGTTAAACGGTTTAAACTGGTTAATGATTTAAATTAATGAAGACAAATAATGACTTGGAAAAATAATAATGTTCTCAAATGATAATTTGAGATCGTGGATTTCATTTCATTTTGTTTTGTTTTTTTGTGTGAGTTCACTTATAAAAACCATGGTTTTATTTATTCATATAATATGATTTAGAATTTTTATTTTTATGTGAGAGGAAAAATTTATGAAAATGCAGGTCTATGATAATTATTTCTAACCAGAGTGACTGAGAACTGAAGAGTTAAATATCAATTATTTTTAACAACACATTTAAAATTAACATTTTTTTTTTAAACCATTTGTTTACTTACGGTAAGTTTGATGTTAATTTTTTGTCCTTGAGGACTGCTTTTGTGAACCAGCAACTCGAGACGTTTGGTAACGTTTCGAATTTTTCATCTCTTAACTTGAAATGACTACATACGCAGTTCAGCGAATAAATCTTTTATATTCACACACTTTATTAATATTTAAACTTACATGCAATTTTTCAAATGTGTGTTGAGTTTAAAACAAAAAAGAAAAAGAAACAATACTTATCACCGCTCCTCGAATATCCGCTCTAAACAAAGTGGTGAGAGTCACATTTCGAGGACAGAGAATTAAACATCTTTAAACAACTCTATTATTTAGCTCATTTATATTTTAAATTATTATTTATTATTCCTTTATTTCTTTCCAGAATGATTATTTATTATTTCTTTCAAGAATGGTTATTTATTATTCCTTTATTTCTTTCCAGAATGATTATTTATTATTCCTTTATTTCTTTCCAGAATGATTATTTATTATTCCTTTATTTCTTTCCAGAATTATCATTTATTATTCCTTTATTTCTTTCCATTATTTCAGTCATTTATTTTAGAATTTTATTTATTATTCCTTTATTTTTTCCGTTATTTCGATCTTTTATTAATAGAATTGTTATTATTTATAGTTTCATTATTTCACTCATTTATTGTTATAACAATTATTTTTTACTCATTATTCCTTTATTTATTTAAAAAAAAACGCTTATTTTTTAATACCAACAAATGCAACTATAAATAATACCAACATGTATTTATATATTATATATAATTATATTATATATTATTACAAGCCCAACGTATATTACAACATACAACACTCCATTTAACTTTAGTAGTTTGAATGTAATTATTGAAAAGGTACTATGGTTAAAAACCTTTATTAACATTTAAAATATTATAATTTTATAAATAACATGACCTAATTTTTCATTTAAATTATTGCTCAGTCTCATCTGATTTTCTTTGCATACATCTGTATATTATTTTTCTATTTAATTTTATGCTAATAATTCAAAATCGCTTTAAGCTAGATGATTAAAATTTGGTATAGGTTTTTGCACCAAATTTACAGATTTATATCAAATTTTAAGTAAAAGCTATTTGATCGTCTCTTCATTTAGGGGTTAACACAACAATTACAAAATGAAAGCTAGATAGATAAAATTCGGTACACAAATTTAACATCCATAATATATTCATCTGTCGAATTTTGTGTAAAAACCAATGATGGGATGACTCAATCTTTAGTGTCAGAAACATATAAACATGACTACTGAATAACGCAGTGACCTCAATATAACGAATTAGGTATGTTTTATTGTGACTACAAATATAATTTTGCTTCAAATTTTGGTTTTAATCTATGAAATATTTTTTTCTTAAATCATAAATTCGAATTTTGGATGTTATTAACGAGCGGATTGCTATGGTTACATCGCGAAGCTTGACACGGTTGATACATATAAAATAGCTGAATTAAAACCAAAAGAAATTTTTTAGCGGCTGTGCGTTTCGTATTCTCTGGACCTTGCACCGACGGATTACCAGCTTTTCCGCTCTATGTCGAACCATGTGAGGGCAATCACTGACATGACACATGGCCGCAGTGGCTTAGTGGTAAGGTTTTGGCATCCAAACACGAATATTTCAGATACGAGATCTGATTCCAGTGAAGAATCGTCGTGTAAGCGGGTCTGGTGCACTTTGAGTAGAATCTCATGAGTAGTAGAACGATTCAGTTTTATCAGGAGTACGGGAAAAAAAGTTTTAAAAAATAATATTCATTAAAAGGAACTTACTTTTAAAACGCATTTAGAGTTTAGTCATTCCTAATTTGCAATGGTTGCTTATTCCTACATCTACAGTGTTTCTTAAAATACTCCATGCAGTAACATATACTGCCTTTTGACACTCAATAAATCTACAGGCACACATTTAGTTGGCCTACGTAGATGGATGAGTTGCGGTTATCATGAAGATAGTCATATGATTCAAATAATAGATGTGAATTTAGACTTTCAAGTGTTTGATTTGAAACTTTGAGGAGGTTTCGAATATTACAGTAAAAGAACGAAAAAAGTAAGAATATTCTGTCCCTTTGTCTTTCGCTAATAATAATTTTTTTTTTGTATGGATAAAAAAAAAACACGTTTGCAATTTGAACATTTTTGTTGTTGACTTAAGAGTTGGTAAGGCATTCAATTTTGGTGTCAAGACCATATGCTTTATTTATTTACATTATAACATTGGAGAATTTGGTCCAAAATTTGGTGGCCTGGGGATAAAGTCTCTGCTTCGGAGCCGGAAGATCTCGGGCGGGAGACCCGGTTGCACCGAAATACCGTTGTGTAAGTGGGTTTGGTGCACGTTAATTGCGTCTGGACCAAACATCTTTCCGTTTATATGACGGGGAAGATTTGAAAGGGGTGCCAGCTCAGGTGTCGTCCTCGTCATCTGGCCGCGGTTCAAAGTGTCCGTCTCAAAATAGCCGTAGTGTTACTTTTAAACGGCACGTTAATATAACTAAACTACTCTCTGACATGGCAAGTTTATTAGAGAGTGCGAGAAAGTTTTGAGGGGAGCATTCCTCCTTTTTAATTCATATATTTATATAACACAAGAAGTTTTTCTTATTATAAATATTTGAACTTCCGAATTTCATTAAAAGGGAAATCGAAATTCAATAAGAACATCCTGTGTGGCAGTTCAATTTATATAGATTTAGTAATTAGATTTCTAAGTGATATAAAGTTGAGATTTATTTTGTTGGATGCCTCTGTTTCCTTTTGTCCGTGGTGGCCTGGTGGTAAGGTCTATGCTCATGAATCCTAGGGTCTCGGGTTCGAAACCCGATTCCACCGAAGGACCATCATGTAAGGAAGTCTGTTGCACGTTGAATCCGTCAGACAAACATCCTCTCGCTGGTCTGGTGAGATGTGCAGAAGAGGGGGATCTCATTTCCGCTCTGTCATCTAACCGCAGCTCAAAATAACGAGGTCCATCCCAGAATAGCCCTAATGTTGCTTTACAACGGGACGCTAATATAACCAAACCCAACTGTCTCTTTTTATTAGAAAAATTGTAAAGTTATAACAAAAGCTGCATCAGCATCATAATCATCACACATCATTTTATCGATCAATCAGATTTTATACTATATACGAAGATACTATGTATAGGCGAGTATTATATTTTTAAAAAATATAATACTGGCCTATACAAAAAGTAGCTCATTTTTCATCAAAATGGCAGAATCATTGGCAGAAATCTAAATTTCAAATAAATCTACTCCTATCTACTCTTCAGGAGTAAATAAGTATCCTTCATGAAATAAATGAACCTGTTGTTTTTATTATGTATAAAGAGGCCATTTTTTATAACTGCAAATGGCGTTATTCAGCCAATAAAGTGACCCTATTCTTATTCTCTAGAGAGTGAAGGGTCATCCATTCCATTGTTTGAATGTTCGGATTTTATCTTGAAGGAATTGTCAAATCACGTCATCTAATAACCTATAAAAATGATCGATCCTTTAATCTCTTCTTCTCTTGCTTCAATGTGCATTTCAGAACTGACGAGTTTTTTTTTTCTTTTACACATCATTTTATTGATCAATCAAATTTTATACGATATATAAACTTATGTGGATGTCATGCTTTGCTGAAAACAAAAGAATTAAAATACTAAATGTGATTTATTTTTTTTTAATGCTGTAAGTATAATTCTGATTTTTGCAGTATTGCTTTGCAAAAAGATTTTTTACTTGGGTCTTTTTTTAATGCATTTTTCACAAATAAAAAAAAGCATTTTTTTCCTTATTATTAAAATACCATTTTTTTGTGTGATGATTATAGGTTATTTTAATGAATGCTTTATTTAAATTCGTATCATTGGCATGGATTTTTCTTTTCCGTAATGATGATGACCTATTTAATTTTTTAATACTGATTTGGAATAAAAACGGATAAAAAAATCAACAATTATCTCAATGTACTTCAAGATAAAATCTTGAAAAAAAAAGTTACTAAATTTAAACAATGAAAAAAGGTTCATAATTAAGGATCAAGATTTTGAATTACGGATTAAAATTTTAATGAATATACTTTTATTTATTTTGCCACTACTTTTATTTATTTTATAATACTTTTATTTTTAGGTTGAGAGTAATTTTCAGAGTATTTCATCAATTATGATACAATATGAAAATGTCTTAAATTATGAATAGCAAATGGACAAATAAAAAAAATCAATGAAAAAAAATACTATAAAAATATGAGGTATGAATTAAAATCTTGTAGGGGGGAGAGGTTCCAAAAAGAAGATTAGGTAATATATTTTGCTGTAACTTTTACTATTTTCCATCAAGCTTAATTCATCTGTATTATTGATATTAGAATGCGTATATTCAATGAAATGGAAGACGAATGCCTAAGATTCATTTTGTTGTCAATATTATTAATCATGCAGATTTATCTGAGTTAACGGCTAACCGTATCTGACGCCATTGTTCTGACGTCAGAGGTAGTTGGGAATAAAAAACATTTTTCTTTTCAAGAGGTTCGAGCTGAAGGAGCAGAGCAGAATTATCTCCTGTGTTAATTTATAATTTTCTTTCTTTTTTTTAAATGACCCAAGTGATTATCTAAACTTTTTTTTTTCCTAATGTGTGGAATAAATTTGAATTTATTTTACTACTGTGTATTGTACTGTTATTGCTTCCAAAGAACAAGTGTTTCTCTGCATAAAACTCTTGTTGCCGTCTAGTTTCCGGTAACACGTTTGACATATGGGCCTGTAACCCTGGAATGTATTTTAATTTTGAACTAATAGATGTATTCAATTATATTTTTATATATATTAAAAGTAAAAATATGTTCTTTAATCGGCCATCTGTCGATTTTGTAGTGTTTCATAAAATATGTATTAGTTCCTGATTATTTACATTGAGTCAATCAATAAGAAAATTCTAAACTATTCGTGTAATTATCAACATTTGATATTAATGAGGTAGAAAGTTGCACGCTTTATATTACTGAATTAAATTTAATTCTTGAATCACTTTGAAAGCACTGCTTTAAAAAATATCGTAATTTAGTTATTAATTAGATATAAAATTTTTCATCGATAAGTGTTCATATTCGGAGTTATAGTTACAAGGGAGTACCTAATTACTCTTCGATAATGTTCTCTAATTTATTCTGAAACTTTTATATTTTAATACTCAATGTTTACAGAAACCTGAATAATCTGCGAAATGTCATTTATGTATGAAATAAATCAGGCCTCCTTGATTCTTAACAATTAATCGCATGAATTTTTATTTTTAATGAATTAAATTTGGAATCTACTTGTATATGAGTTTAGTCAATAAAAAACTTATAAAGTGTATATACATGCAACATAATATTTCTACATCATCATGAATAATCACTCCTACAAATCTATAATGTAAAATATATTTAAAACATAAATAATATATCTCATTACATTACAAAAAATAAAAAAATAAAAATTCATGAGACAATTATTTTTAACATTTATTTATAAAGGAGCATTTCATTTGTTGCATAGTCAGTTATGCAAAAAAATAAAATTTCATTAAGTAAGGATACCGAAAATACCCTTACATAGTGAAATTTTACCCCTCATCAATCTGTTTGAAAATATAGGTCAGTGGCCAACGCAGTTTTTTCGTGTACCCATGGACGGCAAAGGGTGAGATGACCTTCTAGTTTTGTGAACTTATGTAGAACTCAGTTTGCATATTAACATCACATTAAAAGCTACATTTTTCTTGCATAAATATATCAGTATATGTAAAGTACTATTCGTTAATTATATCAAATTATAACTGCAAACAGTTTTTCCAATATGCTTTTATTACTTTTTATATAAATAATCATAATTGATAACGCACGCGTAAATGAGATGGTACTCAGATAGAGAACTAACAATGAGAGTTGTCGCAAATAAAGAAATAAACTGTCAAAAATTCTAGATGCGTTCTGAAACAATAAAATAATGTTGGTAATAAATAAACACTATACTAAGGTTACTTTATAAGGAAACATAAGGCTTTAAAACATACGAAGCAGATCTACATCGCTATGCATTTAAAGGTTATCCTTTTTGCATTTGGAAAGATAATTTGATGCATAATTATTCGCCTAATGCATGGACCTGCTTATTATACCAAAAAATAAATACATACAACTGTTTTTAATTGAATTTCTCTGAAAAATGAATAATCTTTTTAACATTTTGTAAGCATTTTTAACAATTTAAATTACTGAAATAAAATGTCAAAATGGTGCATCGTCTTGAATGGTGACTGAGAGACATTCGAGTGCAAATGGATAAATATGACCCTATTCAAGGAATGATTGCTTTTCAGACCGTCGAAAGAATTAAAGAATAAATGATAAGCACTCTAAAACTTTTAGGTATGTTGTCTTATCTCGGAGGACTAATACGAGGAACAGGTCGATGATTTTAGTTCAGTTTGTTTCAAAATATTCCACCCACTGCAAGAAAAATATGCTTCCCATATGTTTGTTTTGTCACTCAACTGGTTTCTTCCACCCCTCGTATTTTAAGCTTGTCTTTCCAAAAACGAACCCTCTTCCTCTCTCCAGAAACCGTATCCGTTCTGGAAATCCGATAAAGAAGGGGGAGATGTGAAAAAGTAGCCAAACAACCTGTGGGGGTTGGTTTCCTGTTTCAAGAGTGGTGTATATTTCTCTTATCTGACTTTTGGGAAACAGAGAGGACATACAAAACCTGATAAGGGTCAGGATTTGTGGAATTTTCCTTACGCAAACTGCTAGTAAAACCACAAAGATGTTGAAATGTTTTGCGGTGTTGCATTTTATAATAGTTATAATCAAGCCACATTACACCGCTTGGCGATATTTGAATTCAGGTATTAAATCGGGTAGCAAAGTTTAATAGAATTCTTTAAAATGATAGTATTTTTTTATTTATTTATTTCCAAAATAAACATTTTTCTGGGGCAGTTTAATGTAATTGTGCGATTATTTATTGTTTGAAAAAGTCTTCATTTCCATTTTTTTTTCGCTTTAGTTATAGTTAATGAGAATTGAAGTTGACATTTTATAAAATGCCGCTTCTTTAATGGATTATATAGTATGCATTCCTAGCCAACGTGATACATGATGTATTAAAATGAAACAATTGAAATTTTTTCTTAAAAAATTCTTAACAAAATATCATATATATATAGAATTTAGTATTTAACACCAGAATTGTACTAAATATTTTTTAATACATTAGCATCATATTTAAGATTAATTAACCAGTTGTTATAATTAACATCATGACTTTTGCCAGTTTTCGTTTTTAATACCTTACTTGGACAGTACAATATATAAGCTTTAATGTTATATTTTTTATAATTATTAAATTTATTCATTTATATTTTTAATACATATTTAGGATTAATTAACCGGCTTTATAATTAACATTGTTGACTTTCATCACACTATCAATTTAAAATTTAAATGCCTTAGTTAGATGGTGCAATATTTTTTATGCAATAGTATTATATTTTATTTCGGGATTAATTAACAAGGCGTTATATTTAACACACTGGCTTTCATCATAATGCCATATTTAAATTTAAAATTCGTTACTTCGTTACTTGATTAATTTAAAATTCGTTACTAAAGATGTTACAATATTTTTTATGCATTAGAATGCATTTAGTATTAACTATGCGTTATAATTTCATCGTATTGTCCGTTCTTAATTTTAATACGTTAGTTAGAAGATTCAGTATTTTCAATACATACTGATCGTATTTAGGGTTAATTTGCATCCTGATTTTCAGCGCATTGCCTTCTTAACTTTTTTTAATACTTGGATAATACAATTTTTTTTATATATATGATTATATATAAGTTTTATTTGGCTATTCGCTATGATACAAACATACCCTCTAATAGCTAAGGAATTTTCGTAGTTGTTACGAAAATTAGGGACAAAATATGGAATTATGGTTTTATAAGGAAAAATTATCAGAAAAGATACATGAATTTTTTTGTAGTTATCTCTCTCTGAGTGTATGTACATGAAAAATTACAAAACACGCTGAAAATACACGGTTTCCGAATATTCGCTCACAAAGTGAGGGAGTGGAGGTAATTTTTTTACCCTGGTTCAAAACAGTAATAATAATAAAACTGAATCTTGTTCCAGTACGAATACAAAGACACTAAGCCGCCTCTCGTATCCCATAAGGATGAAGCTTTTTTTAAATGGAGATGAAACTTATTTATAGGTTGAGCAATTATGACTTAAGAAAATTAAAAAAATACAAATTATTTAATGAAACAAGATTGTGAATACGTAGCAAATAATGTTAAATGATTGATCTACAAAATCGTTTTTTTGTGATTTTCTTTAAAAAATATTTCTTTTATAAATTTAATAAGTAATAAATGCCTGTCAAGTAATTTGTTCTAATTAAAATTCCTGCGAAATATTTATTTATTCTTCAATGAGCTGTTGATATTACGCTGTTGATAACCGCGTAAGAAGCGTTTCTGATCATTGGGCAATCAATATGTACACCTTTCCAGCCTTCACCATTATGTCAAGTTCAGTTTTATATTATAAACAATTTTATTTAAGCCGTATAATTTCGTTTAAATACATACAGATCACATTTAGGGTTATTTAATAGGTTTAATGACATACCCGCGACTTTCATCATACCATCAGTTTGAGTTGCCATGGCCTATAATAAAAGTGAATGCGAATTGCAACATAAAAATAAATTAGGCTACGGTCAGGTTTTATTGCTTAATTTTATTTCTTACGCGAGGGAGTGTTTCAGGACTAACTTCGCTTACGGAGGAGTAGGTGGAGAAATGTTTTGTTTCGATTTGAAGCGATGATGGTTCGCTCACGATTACTCCATCTCCCATCGCCTCTGGGCATTGCAATCTTACAGATATAGATCTACATTGAATACAGCACAGATGTTGGGAAGAAAAAAATATATAGGAGCAATGATTTCATTGGTTTAATTTTTACTTTGCGTGATGAAGGTAGGTGTATGAAGGGATGTGAGATTTATGTAGAATAATATTAAGGTGTCCATCTAGATTAAAAACATGAATTTGAAAATTCGCGTTTTTAATTTTTGCGGTTTCAAGCAATAGGCGCGTTTCTTTTATCCGGTGATAACTTTATTTTGTCTCTATGGCAATTAGAAACCAAGTTATAGCAAATTATTGACGTGCAGGTGATGCGCAAATGATGTGTCAGTGTTTCCACTGGGGTGCTGTAGCTTCTGAGGGTAAAGGCCCCTGAGCACCCAAGGCAGAAAGAAGTCTGACTTCTAGCACAAATGAGGAGAAAAGACACACATTCGCTTGCACAACCTCTTTTTACAGAGGGACTCATTCACACACCTCACAGATTGAACACAAGGGAAGAACAACCATGTCCGAACAAGGACTAGAACCCAGGACGCCCAGATCACGGGTAAGACACGCTACCCCTAGGACAGGACACCGATATGTATACAGTATGCAATTAGAAATAAAATTTCAGCAAAGACCAGTAATTCCGTAAAAATCGTTTATAGTAATCAACAAAATCTAAATTTAAATGCAATATTCTTAAAGAGTATAGACGTTGGATGATATTATAACAATCAAACATTTTCAGTCAACTATAATTAACAGATTTTCTAAATTTCAACCCAAAACTCTGTAAGTATTGTTGAAATAATAAACTTTTTTCGTATTTGAATTATGATTTTCACATACACACAGGTTCCAAATATGCCACATATCTACAAATTTTATGATAAAACCATATGTCATATTTACACGTTTTGCTTTTGACTCAATTGACTTGTATACAGCTGACTTTGAGACAGGCTCCACAAACGTAGTTTTATAAAATTTTCACTTTCTATAAATAAATAAAAAAATCAATTTTGAAATAGAATATTTTCGTATAACGACATTTATTAATGTATTTTATCAAATTTTTTGATTAATCGTTTTCGTAGGTAAATCAATTGACTTTAAAAAAGAAAAATAATTTTTCATAATTTTTAAATGGTTTTTTGGTTTTGTAATTTTTCGTATTTTCCCCTAAAATTTCCCTCTGTTTTTTCCCTAAAATTTTTCCTGTTCTTTGGACAGGACGGACATTGAGGAAAACATAAGACACTGAGATTCAACAAAATCTCGAAACTAGAATTTTTTTGCAACTACGATTTATTCCTTTTGTATAGGTATATTAGGTAGTTAATCGTCATTCTTAGTTTTTTTTGTTTGGTATTATAAAAAAAAGACGAAAATGAGGTCGCGCACCTCATCTCTCCAGAAAACAGTCACTAGTGAAAAAAGTTTTAGTTCTTGTTGACCTATCTAGGTTATTAATAGTCCATAGGTTTCTGCATTTTTTATTCGTGTTACTGCATCGCATACAGTAAGAATATCCTCTTTGTTTTTTAAAAAACGCATAAGATCTTCAAAATTTGTAAGGATAGAAGATTTGAGAATGCCGTGATTCTTTCTAACCTAGAATTTTTTTCCTCCATTGCTTTATTTCTGATATCGAGATGGGGGAAGAAGTTTCAGAATGCGGTAAAGATTGGATATACCTTTCTTCAAACTTTTCTCTCTTTCGAAGCTTGGGTATTTTTTGACGTGCCATTTTTTTTTCTTTCAGGGTAAAAATGAAAGTGAAAAACAGTTTTAAAAAAAACGAAATTGAAAGAGAAAAAATATAAAATCCCGAATGAAAGCAAAGTTAAATGAAGCGAGTGAATAGTTCCTTAAAAACCAAAGAGAAGTCAAGGGTAAAAAAAATTAAGTCTTTTGGAAAATAGTTCTCATGCAGTATTCTGAAGTATTTCTGGAGTACCATCATAAAAAGTCATTTCTCTTTTGGCGGGAACGATAATGATGAAGCTTAATGGTTTGCATCGGAATCGATGTTGAGTAGCAACTACGTAACGGACGCCATTTTTGATTTCTATGTCTTCGAGGAATGGCATTCCTTGGGGAATTTTCTAATCATGAGCCATGAAAACGCAAAAGAATCGGTAATGCATCAGGAAAGTAGGATTCAGGTGAACGTTTCCGGACGTTCTGTAAACATGGCATCGATAAATTTCTTGTGTATGTTTAAGTTAAGATGCTGGTTGGATACGAGTAGTTTTTGACACATTCGATTAAAGCGAAATAAACTACTTTGAGTTGAGAAGTAGCATTGCTGAATGGATTTGATGGAATACATTGAAAATATTTCTTTCCGATTGTAACTGTGCGAACATCTGGTGATTGAAATCATTTATCCATTTTTTTTTTTTGCTTTGTTTTATCTGTGATATTTTTGTTTGAGTTCATGAATCGTTTGATCGAAGTTTATATTTTGCTTTTTTGTATAAGTGATTTTTTAGTGACGCATGATGGAAGCCAGAAGTAATTGGAATTTTAATATATTTTTTGATCCTGCCTGCAGGAAAGTCGTTTGGGAGCTTTGCTTTTAAAAAATCAATCATAAATATCTATCTGGAGTTTTTTTTGAGGCTGAAGACTTTTGCTTATTATCAAAAAGTGTTATGACGCAAATATTTCCATCCACTTAGTATTTAAAATATAGAGGAGAAAATCGCGGTACTTTCTGCTATGTATTTGAAGTGCAAATTTCGGAAAGTTTTAAAGATAAAAATTGGAGGTAATCAGAAATGAAATGTTGCTTTATGTGTATCAAACAGGCGAATGTTTTTTCCCCTTCGCCAAAACATACGTTCTGTTTTCGAAGATTATTTCGGTGTGTAAAGATGTTGTTTGGCGTGCTTCTGATTTTTCAAGGTACAATAGTAGCATTTAGTAAATTTTTATTTTCATCCATTACGTTGAAACATTTTGTTTCCTCCTTTTTTATTTCCCATTTTCATAACCTTTCACTTTTCTTTCTTTTTCTTTTCTTTTCTTTTTTTTTTTTTGAGATAAATGTCTCTTTCCTTTGATAATTTTATAAAGAAAAAAAAATCCACTTAGAAAAGAAAAATTGCGAAATATTTCTTTTTGTTTACGTGTTGAATTTATTGGGAACTATAGTCAAAAGATAGTTAAGTTTTGTATGGATTCTTGGTGCATTATTTTATTGGATGCATTAATAATCTTGTAAAGTGGTATTAAATTTTAACAAATATGAAAGTTAAATTAGTAGAATAATAATAAATTATAATATTAAAAAAATTAGTTATAAATTCTTACAAATTAAAAAAAGGACTACTAAATTCTAATAGATTTAAAAAAATAATACTAATTTCTAACTGATTAAAAAATTAATACTAAATTCTGACGGACTTAAAAAATTAATGCTAAATTCTGACGGATTTAAAAAAAATTAGTGCTAAATTCTAAAAAAATATTAAATTCTAATAGATTTAAAAGTTAAATAGTAGGATTACTAGGATTAAATTCAAATCAATCAGTTTGATGTTAATTGTTAACTAATTTAAAAACCAACTATTTTACTTCAAGAAAACCAAATTTTAAATGATTTAATGTTCTTCTTATTAAAACTATATTTAAGGCGTTAATCAGTTATACAAATTTTAAAGTTTTTTGATTTTTTTTTTTTCGTTCTATGAACAAAGTTTCAAAAATTCTATAAAATATAATGAGTCCAAAATAATAAAATATCACAAATCATATCTAATGAGAAATGTTATTCAAAATTTAAGATGTGGAAGAACGTTAATTTAAATTTTGAGGTGCTTTCAAAACTTTACAACATATTCACCGGCTATGAAGTCTTGTATTCACTCATTATATTCTTAATTATTATAACTATATGTCTTAAAATGTCTGCGAGTAGAATTTAAAATTAATAGGTTGAACTGGAAATTTTCTATTCCAGAGACTTACTGTTTTCTGCATAAATTCTCTTAAATGTTCCGAATATATATTCATTCCGTTAGGGCAAAACAGAGAGCAACTAAATCTTGAGCTTACTAGTTCCTTAGAAATTCCATCCTCAAACTCGAAACATTTAAACTTAAATATGAGACATCGCTTCTAGTGAGTCCTTCAAATCCTTACATTTATGGAAACAAAAAAAAAAAAAAAAAAAAAAAAAAAATTCTGTTTCTGTTTCAAATTGTGGTACGTGATGTATTTCATAAATGAGTCGGCCAGACTTGCCAGTCTTAACAAAGCCGGCATTATTCGACATAATCTTTTGTCATGGTAAATAGCATCTCGTGATTCAGATCCATTGTAACTGGAATTGAGTCAGTTGTAATTCTTTAAGTAAAAGAACTCAATAAAGTTGGTCTGTTCTTCTGGCAAACGAAGGTGTAATACCGTCGGAGCTATCAAGCTATATTTCATCGTGTTTGGTATGCAAGAGAGATACGATAGTTCTGCCTATTTCCGTTCTTTTCCATTTTGCGAAATACCAATTCTTATATTTACTGCACCGACTTAGGAAAATTCTTGCCAAGATCTGTCGCGCTGGCAAAGTCGAAGATGTATATTTGGACTTAGGTGCGATTTGTTTGATCTAGTTCACAGATTATATTTTCAAGTTATATTCTCTACTCTATTAATATTAAGGAAGAAAATGAAGCTCTCAGGAAAGCCTATTTGGTTTGCAAGTACCAGATTTGGTACATTGTTTTATAGGTTTGAAATGTAAATTGTAGAACGTTTTTTTAATGCTAACCTTTTGCAGGCGGATGGTGACTCTCACTCTTCATTTAAGGTGGTGCACCATTTTGTCGTTTTTATTTGTTTATTTTTTAATTTTAGTGGTTTAAAATACCTGCATATTAGTTAGAAGATGTGCAAAATAATTCGGGAAGATATACATTAAGACAGTTATATATGTAATATAATATGGAGCAATGAGCAACTCCTTGTCTCGAGTGAATAAATATGCATCGAGTTACTTTTCCGAGTACAAAAGATTAATTAAAAATTTAAAGAAAATATAGCATTTTCGTCGATAGTACTCTGATAGTTTATTGCGTACATTTTTACTTCATTTAAAAATGAGAATAATTTAAATTTGTTTTTGAAAATATTTCTTTAATTTTGACAATTTCTTAGAAATATTTTTTGCATAATTTTTTTGCAATTGATTTCACTGCTCAAATGAAGTTTAGCTAATTTTTATTGTTCCATTAAATGCTTAACACGCGATTTTTTTTCTTTAATTATAAGCTAAAATGTTTTTATTTTATATCTTCGCTCTTTTATATAAATAAGCCCTTTTATATATCTTTTATGTTGTAAGAAAGTAACTATATCCGGAAAGTTAAAATACATATTATCTTGATAGTTTCGTTTTTGATTGTATAATGTTGTCATGGGATTATACTCTATTAGGAAGGTTCATTTACACATTGAACAGAACAAGTGTATGAAAATCTCAGGCTTGACAGTTTGATCTATAGCTACAAATTTGCGTGTATACCTCTAAAGGTATACTATCTGAGGCAAATTTTTTTGAAATTTCAGCTAGAATTTTGATTAAATATTCAGCAGAGTTTTTTCATTTCCTTGATAAATTTCAAAAATATTGTTGCCCAGAAATAAGCTTTAAACAGTTTTGAAATTAAAAACTGTGTCTTCTTAACGATGCCAATTTAATAATCTTGTCGATTTTCTCTGATTTTCTGCAGTTTATTTTTTCATTTGAAAATGTGTTTTTTATGTTAATTTACCAACAATAGATTACACTATTGCTCTGAAATGCAATATATTTTCATAGTTGCATCAAATATTTAATCACGTGGTTTGGTTGATGAAAACTAAAGAAGCATTCTTTTAAAACCTGCAAAATAATTTTTTTTCAAAGTGACGTTCCAATATCAGAAAATTTGAAAGGTAGATGGACTGGATATATATATTCTGAATAATGCTGTTATGTCATAAGTCTAGTTTCTATTAAAAAGGTTCGTACGCAATGAACAAAGCAGACTAGACTAAAGGCAGTTAAAATAGTGCAGTTATAATGTCTGACAGTTTCTGGAATAATGGTTGTGATATTTAACTATTTAGCTGATATATATAATATTAAGGTTTAAGAAGTATTCATTAATAAGGTAAAACATCAATGCATATACTCATGAAAAAAATTATGTGTAAGATTATTAAACTAACTCGATATCTGACAGTTTCATATTTAAAAATTGTTTAATGTTGAATTCATAGATATGAAACTCAAGTTTAAGTTTTATACAACATCAATATTCTTGGCGATTGTTCCCAAAAAGCAAACACACACACATAAACACCCAAAATTCTCGATCGCCAAAGCAGGCTATTTGATAATAAATATTTCTGTTATGTATTCGATTTTGATGCGGAACAGAAGAAATAGTTTCGTATCTAGTTAATTATCTCTTCTTTTTAATGAAGAAGAAATAATTTTGTATATATTCTACAACTTTGTATCATTATTCCAAATTTGTTGCGAGAATAATGCTACGTTACATTATTTCTGAGTTTATACGAAGTTGGGATTAAGTATCCCTTATCAGGACTGTTTTGATATGGGGAGAGACAAATAGAATGTCGGTGTTTTTTCCGGATTGTAAGAAAAAATAAATGACTCCAAAAAAGAAAAAATTGAACTCTTTGTTAAAATTAGAATCTCCTCTTTACTTTATATGCCTTTTATATGCGCTTGGTAACTGACAGCAGTTGTAAGCATCTTTTACACTCTTATGCCATTTGAAATTTGTAAGTGATATGCATCACATTATTTTTTTCATTTTACTCTTTATAAATGATTATTTTCGAATTCTTGCCCATCAAAAATTTAACGAGAATAGATTTGAGGTCTTCGTATTATGCATTCTAATCTATACTTAAAATGAATCTTAATGTGTGTGTATGTTGGCGCTCTGAAGGACAGACCGTCCAACCTACAGCTACGAAATTTGGCACTTGTATACTTTGGAGATCGGGAATGCACACCTCAGAGCGTTTTTATTTTTATTTTAATTCACTTAATTTTTAATTAATTAAAAAATTTGCAAAAGTGTGGCGATTTTCCGGCATAACTAGCGAAAATATCGAAGAAAAATGATTTTTACATGAAATTAAAGTTCAAAAATTATTTTTAAATGATACTAATATTTTGATCTATAACCTAAATTCCTACTTTAATGAATTTTAAAAAATATTATCATTTTTCAACAATTTATTTCGCAGCTGCACAAGCGCGTTTTGCTTGCATGGGGGAAAATTAGCTTTTATCACCTTGTTAAAAATACAATACAATGTAATTCAAATTCAACAGTTTTAAGATATATAAGAAAAAAGTTAAGGATATGAAAGAAACCTTGCTTGATGACACAAACCAATGTTTAAAAAGACGTTTATTAAATGACTTCATTTTGCTTTATGTGTGCTTATCTTCTTAACTTTGCATCAAAATATTTTAGATTGATATAAGATATTTTATGTTCCATTCTTCTTTAATCCAAATTAAAATATAAACAAAATTTTTACTTTTTTTGAAGAACCAATTTGTATTCTTTTTTCATCTGTAAAAAAAGGAATAAACTTGTTGAAATATATTCATTTTCTTCAAATTAACAATGCCCTTCTTTTCAAGGCGATACCATTATTGTTCGAATATCTTATTTATTGTGTCTCATTCAAATTTTTAACAATTCCTTGAATTTAAATTGTGAAGAATCAGCCCGATCTAGTTTTCTTTTTAATCATATGCAGTACACCATCTCTCAAGAGTTCTTTATTCCACAGAATTTTTTAGAACTTCTTGTTTATTTAAGTCTTTCTCTGCAGTATACATGTTGGACCAAAAAGACGAAGTCGGAAAAAAAATTGCATAAATGTAAATATTATTTAATAAGATCTGCGCTCGAACGCCAGAAAAGTATTTGCAAAATCACTCGATCTCCTCGGTTTTAAACATACACTCTAAAAGCCAGTCATAAAATTGACTCTTTCTGCATTAAGTATAAGTATCTTAAACAGAAGTGGTCCGAGAAAAAAAAATTGAAGACACTGCTGGGAAAAAATGTATTAAAAAAGATTCGAAAGCGGAGATCCAATTTACGCAATTATGCACATGGAATTTGAAAAAGAAAAAAAGTACGTTTCATTAGTCCTCTTCGTGTAGCGACATGGTAATGCCTTGTGCGCTCTTTTTTTTTCAGTTCTTGTTGCTTCTAGCTCAACGTGTTCTTAATTATTCATGCATGGATCTCGTTAAAGAGCAGCAAATTTTTAAGGACCCCGAGTTGTAACCTGATCAGCGGGTGTTTTCGCCAAGAAATTTTGTTTTAACTAGCTGCCTCTGCATAGTTAATTGAGTGTTCTCTTTTGCTCTCTTTAGGTTTATTGCAAAAATATCGTATTAAGCAGCGAGGGGACAAGTGCGCCAATTGATAGCTTTTAGATGGGGCGCGTATTTGAAGAAGCATAAAGTGAAACAGAAAAATTCTGAAAATAAAACTTGGAGAGCAAAAGAAAAAGGAAGTCCTCACTTGGCGAATATCCACTTACCTTAAGCTGGAACTGTTGGCTCTTAATTAATTTCGATATTAATCTTTGATGCATCGCTTTTGACTTCTTTCACTGCAGAAGATGAGGGTGTTTCTTTGGTTTTCAGGAAAATATTTCAGACAAACATATTTGTTATTATTGTTGGAACTTCAACGACTTTGGCCATTTTTCTCAAAGTTTGTGATTAGCTTTTTATCATGTGAGGACTTGATAATGTTTTGGTTTGAGATTTTTGAAGCTACGAAATGCATAGGCAACAAATTGATGAAGCCTCAAAATGAGTAACAAATTGGAGATTTATCGCTTTTGAGGCATCCATTTTGTGCTTTTAGGGTTATTAGAAAATAATGCAGAAGGTTATCACATTTGGATTGATTGTGAACTAAAATTACAATTTGATTTCATTCTCTGAAATTATTCAAACTCTGAATCCTTACGAATTGCTTTATCAATTGAAGTCTTCACCCAGTTTAAACTAGTTTGAAACAATTACGAGAACTATCAGATTATGCATGCGTTAATATTTAGAAAAACGATGTGTTTTTTCCCTCAAAATCGGTCGAGCTCCAAAACTTGGTTTGCCTGCTAGAAAAATTAAAAATTGTTGTACAAAGAGAGGTGGGGAAATAGTCCAATAGAGAAGACTCATGACTTTTTAAAACCTGTTTTAACTGGTTAATGGCTTAAATTAATTAAGTCAAATAAGGATTTAATAATATTCTCACGCTAACTTGAAATTTGCGATCGTAGATTTCATTTTAATTTTTAGACCTTTACTTCCAAAACGGTAGACGTTTGTTTTGTATATATATATATATTTATTTTTTTTGAAACTTTGTTCAAGGACTTTGAAAAATTTATGCAAAGTTTGATTTGTTTTTTATTATAATTTATTCCTTTTGCATGCGTGAGTGAGATTTATTATGCATCGAACTGATGTCAGCTTATTTTATGAGTTATATATCGTTTGGTTTATCGTATAAAACATTCGAAAAGACAACTGTTGAATATTTAAATTATCGTTAGGTTTATTCGATAAGTTTAGTTTGAGTCAATTTCGTAGAACTTAAAGCAAGAAATTATTTCAAATGCTAAAAGCTTTTGGATTCCTTTTTCCAGATATCCGTGATAATTCATAAGTATAATTTTTTCTGTAAGCTAAAAAAATAACTTAGACGAGTTTTAAAGTTACTGCTGTAAATATAAATATATGTTTTTATATTTCTGACTTCTGAGAAATTTCTAATATATTCATTTTTTTAATACATTTCTCGATTTTGGTAATTATTTAAGATTAATATTTCATTTTAGGTTTTTAAAGTTTAGGATCTAGATTATAGAATAATTTAAAAAGTTTTGATATATTTTTTTCGAGATATAACTTCTTATATTCCGGTTTTCTTATTTCAAGTTTAGTTTAAAAATAAAAAAAAAGTTTAAAAATAAGGTTTTGTTTATTTTAATTATATATAAGACTAGATGTTAGAATATCAATTTATTTCTTGTATACAGATAATATGGGTAAAAACATCGAGTTAATTTTTGTTGTTGTTGTTTTTGTTTAATGCTCCACATTTCGAATGCTTCATAATATGAGATTCTAAAATAGCATGTCTTCAAAATATCAAGGATTGTAATTTTTTAATCTTGCTAAAAGCTATTAAATTTCATATACTTTTTTGTAGTTAAATACTGAAAACAAGGGGATCACGTCCCAGAATAACGTCTTTAATAAATTAAATCTTCTGAACTAGTCTCGTCTACTAGTAACCATGTACGAGGCTATTTGATCTGTCCCTGCTTGTGATTATAAACTGGAATTAACTAAACTCTTATCAGAGAGCTAACAGCATTTTTCTTTTATATTTAAGTAAATACCAATTCAAATTATTCATTAAATATGAAATGCTTATTGGAAAACTGTGTTCCTTGTGCAATGTCGTTATTTATGTATGTAGGAAGATATATTTCAATATGGAATATATGAAAAATGATATATGAAATAAGATTATATGAATATATGAAAGATGAAAAAACACACTTAAATAATGAAATGAGATTATTATCATTGAAGGTATAACGAGCAATATTCTAAAATATGAACATTTAGAAACGCGCTTGTACCTAAATGTTCAATTTGCGCTTGTTTTAACCAACATATTCTTATTACGTATAGGAAAATAATATTGGTAAATTAGCTATATATATATATATATATATATATATATATATATATATAATATAATATCGTTATTTGAAAAGTTCAACTACAGTGTAGTCATGCGCTAATAGTATCCAAAAATATGTTGCGTGTTTCAGGAACATTTTCCTACATCGATTGAAACAAAATGTTACAAAACTGTACTTGTATACACAAAATCCCATATCAATTTGTAAGTCAGTGTGTTTTTGAATTATTGCGTAATGTTGAAACTATAGATCAACAGACAGTCAACCTCTTGTTGGATTTGGTTCAAAATTTGACGGGCATTTACATTGTGATGTTGAATCAAAGTATCGAATTTTATCAATCTAGATTTCCTCGTTTTGTAATTATTGTGTAATTTATATTCTAAAAGCTGGACCGACGAAATTCATCTCAACATATTTTACTCAAAATTTGATAGAAATTTGATGCAAGTTTAGTGTGACGATTGTATACCAAATTTCAAATATTTAAGCTCAAAATGTTTTGAATTATTTTTGTCACAGACATATGACAGTTTGTAAAACTTCGTTTTTCGAATTTAGGGAATCTAAAGCTTGGAGATTCATCGAAATTTCCGGTTCAAATTTTTGTGTGAACAATAAACTTCTTTTTTATACTACGTACTATATGAGAAAATAAAAGAAGAATGGCATGTTGTAATGTTATTCATGCCAGAATTAAAAGTCATTATTCGTGTAAACACCAGTGTACAATATTTTTAACAAGCAATACTTCATATTAATCTCATAATATCAGCACAAACTTTAAGTCATTCTAAAAGTAATAAAAGTGCATACACATACAGCGAAAACATGTCCTAGATATGGAATGTCTTACCTCGTTACTCGCCGCGAGTTCAAGTCGACGCCATCTCTGCAGGAGATGGTAAAATTACAAAAGTTACATTCCTGATCATAAAGTTCGAAAGTTATAATCTCAAGTTGACAGTTACGAGTTTCAGCAATGTCAGGACTCAGAGTTTAGCGGGGGTCAAAAGCTATAACTTCTCCTGAACTCCCGTACATGTCATCTTGTTTCGAAACATTCTTAACAAGGGAGGGAGGAAACTACTGAAGAAGTCCGTAGAAATAATTTTGGTGTTTCTTGCATTGAGAATGGTATTAAAACCCGCTTGGGGAATTGTTTTGTTTAATTGAGTTTAATTATTATTTATCTTTCAGTATTTGTTCCGAATGTAAATTTTTCATTCAGAATGGACTCAATGTTGCTTTCAAAATCCTTTGATTCTTATTGATATTATTGACTTAGCCAATTTTATTAGTTATTGTTTCAAATTTTTAATAGTGAAAAAAAGGAGCCTTTAAGCATAATTATGTTTCATACATTGTTTTCAATTATTATGTTTGTGATAATTTTTTTGCGATCTATCTTTTAATTCTTAAAACAAATTTGATTGGGGTATTTTTTTATACATAGTTCTTTTTCTAATTTCAAATTCGATAATATATGCTTGTGTACAATGTGCTAGCAAGTTATACAGCTGTAGGCATGCTGGGTGTACAATGTACAAAACGTGCTATGCACTAGCTACTTGCTCACATGTAAGAATACTTAGATAATGTACAATAGCGTACTATATTTTTTTACCTGTACAGTGTATAACATGCTACTTGTGCAATGTACAATGGACATGCTACTTGTGCAATGTACAGGTTGTACCGTTTAGTCTACAGGCACCATCCATGATTTAGAAATCGTAGACACATTCTACAATTTATACCTTTGAAGATAGACGCGTCAAATTAGAAAAAAAATCTATATTGTACCAGACGCTATTCATGTTATCAAAGGCTCAACACGCTCTGCAATACGTGTGCCCTTTGGAGCTAGATGCATTAAATGTAGACCATTATAACTTTTACGATTGTAGATTATCATCGGAATTTGTTTCGAAATAATTCGTTGCAGTTGACTATTTCGTTACTATCGTTAAGCAAATAATAATAATAAATAAATAAAGCACAAAAGTAAGAAAGACGGGGAAAAAATTAAATGTTCAGTCAACAGAGAAAGAAAAAAAAAAAACCCAACGTTCAAAAAAGATGACCGCAATTATATGTGAAGAAATCAAGGAATAGAAAAGAACTGGCGAGAACAATTGACTTCTTGATATATTTCCAATGCACTATTCTCACAAATTATTAAAACAAAAAAAAAACCCTGCAGAATATCGAGTATTCTGATAAATGTAAGTGCTGAATAGTACTTTAAATCGGAGGTCACACGTATATCTTTGCAGGTTCTCATAAAACACCCATTCTGAGCGATAGAAACGTCATTTAATAATCGCCGTAGCTTTCTCTTTCCGTTTTCGTTATGTCAAGCTTCTATATTTCCGTGAGAAAACCTCTTCCGTAATGGATAGTTGGTCTTCCCCGTGACTGGCCACCATACATCTAGACTTGAGAAAAAAAGGTGGAAAAGCACCTGACGTTCATTGATCCGCCCACAGGGGTGGTTTGTTCGGGGGAACCTTTGATCGGCATATATTGTCTCCAAAACTGTTCTACCCGTCGCACCAAAAGAGATTTTGAACGACAGCCATTGGCAAGGAAAGGGAAAAAAAGTAACTACAGGCTAATGGAAAAATAAATACACCAAAATTAGTTGTAAGAGCAAGTATAATTTTATCGGGTAAGACTTTGCTTGGCATTTATATCGGTGAATTTGTTTTCTTTTTGGCTGGATTCTTTGCTGTAAAAAGAAATCGGTTGGTTGTTTGGTTGATAAGGTTTAATGACTCGGGAAACATTTTTATATGCTAAGCTACAAATATTCCATGAAAAAAAAAAAGTCTTAACACTTATCTTATAGTTTTTAAGACGGTATTATTGAATTCTTCAGATGAAAA
>JAPMOQ010033049.1:0-17806 GCA_026543055.1 Argiope trifasciata
TACTAAAAACAAATAACAGATGCTCTTTATCAAGGCGAATATATATATAGCGATTCATATTAACGAATTATTCGAATTCAAATTAAACGAAAATCAAAACATTTTTAATACATATTTTCGATGACTCTAACCGTAAACTCTTAGATCATTTTTTTTTTTCTGATCGAAGAGTATGTTACGGTTACAGCAGTCCTTTGCTTTATAAATTCGAAAATTGTTACTACAAACAAATAACAGATGCAGTTATTAAGGGTTTGATAGCATATAAATTATACGCTCATGTAAATCATAAACAAAAGTTTCTATTAATGCATAAAAGGGTACTTACTGGGGGGTACTTACTGTCTAAATTGGTAGTCGTAAACGAAACAGAATTTTCAATCTTTTGAAAAATTTTAAAGGAGAATATACTGCTACTAAAACAAAATACGATTCATAAATAAAAATTATAAAATACTAATTGTAGTAAAAAAAATGTATAAAGTACTAAACATACTGATTCATAACAAAAATTATAAAGTACTAATTTTAGAATATATATAATACCAATAGCCCTATTTTGATGATTTTGACTTTTGGAGGACACGAAAAAATACGCAATATATTTCTAATGAATTTACAAAGAAAGACATTAATGATAATACATATTAATAAAAATTAGTATTTTTTTTTATTACTGAAGGCATACAGCATGGCTCTTGCCGCCTTAGTTAGTAATACGTTAATAGCATCATTAATAATAAAAATCGGACCTCTTAAAAAATACATTAAAATTTTATATTTGTGTCTTCCGCTGTTTCATGTAAGAACTTGCTCCCTTGAGTCCTGCTTGAATACTGATAATTTCATGTACATGGACGCTAGAGGGCGCTATAGTAAGTAAGCGGGATCACACGACCTAATATATTCAACAATGTCCTTCACTTCACCTTCAAGATTTTTAAAGGTCAAGTTACCGATTTTTTGGTTTCTAGGGTCCAGTCCTGTTTTTTCATATGATACTTAGGCTTACTCTAATTTCTAAGTCATAATTTATAAGTTAATATAAATTGACTATAGTTTATAAGTTAATTAAGTTAATTTATAAGTTAACCGCCTTTAGTGACCAGCTTGTCTGTCCGAAATATTGACTCTTCTGGTTGTTAAATTTTTAATAAGGATTGCATTTATTTTAAACTAGCCGCCTTTGGCGACCAGCTGGTTCGCCATGAGTAATGCGTTCTAAAATTTTCAATTAAGTCACATATTCATTAGCCTTGAAATAATTCCGGGCATTGATTGGCCTGAAATTAAAAATATTTTTTTCCGTGATGCTGCCAATATTAAATATGTTTTTTTTTAGCGAAAAAGTAAAAAAAAAATATTGAATAAAGATTTAGATGTTGCAAACGATACATTGGCTATAGATACCTTGGTTTTGCATTTATTTTTTTAGAAAATATCCCATTTTATAATGGAAAAAAAATTATTGAATTAATGATACAGATATTGCAAACGATTATAGAAATATGCCATTAAGTCGGGATTCCAATGCATATCCTGTCTAAATTCAAGCAGGTTTACCATAAATAAAGGAGATTTGTTGAATTAATGATTTAGATATTGCAAACGATTATAGAGACCTTTGCGTTGCATTTAATTTTTTAGAAAATATCACATTTTATGTTTCTTTTATTTTATCCAGTCACGTGCTCAAAAAAAACATGGTCAAAATATTTCTTTAAAAATTTGTTAAAAATAGAAGCCTTAAGTTGTACATTAAAACACTGATATCATTAGAAGGCTAATTTTTTAATCTTTAAATTGATGTAAAAATCCTGTTTGTGCAATAATATTTTCGGAAATTATAGCGGAAAAACGTCGAAATTTTGCTTAAATTTTAATTAATTCAAATTCTAATTAAAAATTCGAAAAAAGGGCTCCGAGGTGCACATTCCGGACCTCCAAGGTATACATGTACCAAATTTGGTAGCTGTAGGTCCAACTGTCTGGCCTGTGGAGCTCCAACACACACACACATTGAGCTTCATTATAAGTATAGATTTTATTTTGCTCTTTTATATGATTGTAAAACTCGATTTGAATGAAATCAGTAAAAATTTTTAAAATAATATACATGCATACCATGGGGAAAAAAAGCAGAAATGAAAATCTTATTTCGATTTTAATATGGGAGAAAGAAATTTTTTATTTCAAAAGTGTGCTTTTCGTTCTTAAAGAGGTCTAAAACATAGATATACATTCAAAATCACGAATCCGTATTTTTCGAAGATTACAATATTCTATGAACGCGGGAAAACAAAAAGAATAAAGAATGTTTTCGAGCTAACGAAAATCTGAAACACGCAGTATATATAACATGCATGCGTATAATAATGTATAATACGTTAATATATTCATCAAGATTGAAATACCCTTGTCAAAAAAGACCTCTACCTCTTTATATAGCTTTCTGACCGTTTAATTAAATCCGAAGTATGCAACACTGGGGTTTAGTTAAACTGGTTTAGTTTCAAAGTCAAGAAAATATACGTAACTTGCCTCATTATGTTTGAATACTGCCAGATTTTTATCCATTATATATTTTTATAATTTATAAATGGAAAGTATGAATAGATTATGAATGTTGGGTATCATGGTTAATAGAATGCCATTGTGAGAATTTTTTTCCATGTAATTTTAGTTTACTTCTATCTTTCCATGAAAAAAAATATAAAAAAAAAGTGTTAAAAGTTTCCGTCTTTTAAAAAAGTTATATTCGAAATTTTGATGAATCTCAAACCTTCCCGAATCCGTAAATCCTTAAAATCTGGAATTGCCTATTTATCTATTAATTCAAAATCGTTCTGAGTTAGACGGCTCAACTCCACTTTGGACTTGACCCAAAATTTCATAAACATCTACACTCTAGATGCTATATATTTGTATCTAGTTAGCTTTCTTCATTTTATAGTTATCGTGTTTACTTCTATTCGAATAACTAGATGAGATTCCTCTACACAAAATTTGACAGAAATATATATATTTGATGTAAAGACAGCACACCAATTTTTATCCATCTAGTTCAAAGCATTTTTGTGTTATCTTTATCACAGACAGATTGATGGATTTTTTTGAAAATATGTTTTCGAACTCAGGATGATTAAAAGCGTAGTGTTTCGTCAAAATCTAGAGTTCGAATTTTTTGACAGTTATTATATTTTTTTCTATATTATTAACAATACGAGTACAAAAAGAGCTACATGCTTGAAATTTGATTGACAGATTTGCTTTCAGAAATGCTGAAGTATATCAAAATTTGATCTGAATCCGTCAAAAGGTTGATTGTACATCGATTTGATTCACAAATTTCCTATCGAAAATGCAGAAGTAAATCAAAATTTACTCTAAATCCGTCAAAAGATTGACAGCATATCGATTTGATTCACAAAAAGAGCTATGCTTCTAGCTCTAAGAAAAAGAGAACAAAAAGAGCTACATGCTTGAAATTTTATTGACAGATTTGCTTTCAGAAATGCTGAAGTATATCAAAATTTGATCTGAATCCGTCAAAAGGTTGACTGTACATCGATTTGATTCACAAATTTCCTATCGAAAATGCAGAAGTAAATCAAAATTTAGTCTAAATCCGTCAAAAGATTGACTGCATATCAATTTGATTCCGAAATTTAGTAGAATAGATATCTTACATTTTGAACTAAACACATAAAAGCATTGATTATCTGTCGATCTGTTCATTCACATGTAGGAATAAAGTTGGCTCAGAGTAGAACCCGGGACCTTTGGATTAGAGGGCCGATAACATAACCACAGGACAAAAGCATGCTCATCTCCCGTATATGTTATCTGTCTTATTAAGACATCACCACACACATACATTCATTAAATAAAAAGATAATGGATGAAAAAATCATGACTTAGGTAATTGAAAATTGGTAATATTGTTACTAAATTTTTAATTCTGTTGTAAAATTTGGTTTCATTAAGCTGATTAAATATAGCCGAATATATTAATTGGACCACCGGATAATCGGACCGAATCTTAAAGAACCAAAACAAATCCTATGTACATAAGCCTAATATTATTCGCTTATTTGAACCAAAATTCAGTTTAAACGGACCAAAGAACGTGGCAGGGAAGATGAAAAAGAAGCCACCAGTCGTCTGTGTACAGCAGGAAGTCCGAAAGGGAAAAGAACCAGTGGGAGGTGAGCAAGCTCTTTGTTTCTTAAAACGGGCAGCTCGATAGTAAGATCTTCAAACGTTGACTTGAATTTGATAAGAACTTTTTTTTATTGTGTTTCGCATGCTGAGTATCGTGTAGATCGTTTCAAAGAATTTGTTTGTAAATTTATTTTTCAATGAATAAAGTTCATAGGCAACAGTAGTTCTTGTTTGTATGTTCGCCATACGCATGTGCTGCACAATTAAGGTCATAATGACATTTTAATATGTTACGTATAGCACGTCTCTTCTTGTAACATAGGGCATGTTCGTGTAATCGGAGCAGCCGGTTATTAGGACCAAAATGATCGCGTCCCTATGTGGTCCGATTAACCGGAATCGACTGTATTCGTTTTTCTTCACTATAATAAGGCGTTTATTGGATTTATTAATTATGTTTTCAAATTGTTGCATCAAATTTGGTAACACTTTTCATGTTCTATCATTTGTGCATTGGAATTTTTTCCAAATTAAATGTGTGTCGCTGTTATGAACACTATTATAGGTTATTTGAACCTACGAATGTAGGTTATTTGAACTTACTTCTTAAAATAATTAATATTTTTAAAAAATGCAAAAAAATTAAAGATTTGGCCGTCGTTGGCCACTTCTCCTTTAGCCAAGGACAGCAATTTTTAAGTTGGGTGAGGGGTGAAAAACGTTGAAGATTCCAATGATACCGCTAGAGCTGATTTTACTTTCTATCTTACATATTGTCCATTAAACAGAAAGAGAAAAGTTAAAAAGCAGCCATACAGCTTAAAATTTCTTATTCTTTATTACATTTTTCAATAAACATTCTCCATTTTTCTTCCAAACCTTTTTTACGGCTAAATAATTTTACGAAATTCCACCAAATTTACCTTTTTCATCGAAGAACGAGCCCCATACCTCGCTATTAAAACATGGCGGACACAAACCTTCCGAAATTCCACTTCGCCATATTTCGAATTTATTACTCCAGACTTTTACACTACAGGTTTGATCTCCCAGATATGGCCATTCTGTTGAGTTTATTAATGTTTTTAATCCTTCCCCCCCTCCCTCCAGGACATAAATTTATAAGAGTCGCTGAAACCCGGGTCGTAGTTATGCGCCATTTTACGATTGTGACCGACGGTCTCAAACTCAGCACTAAAATCAAAACGCGTGTAAAATAAAATATAAAACGGCTACCGGATTAAATTAGGTTGCAGGGTCTGTGTTCCTTCTCTTGCTCATAACGGCATACCCGAAATGATTCTTCGTCTGTGCAATAGGATTATTTATTGCTTCTCTTCTCGCAGTTTTTAGAATCTTACAGTCGTCGAACGAGCATAAACGACATGTTTTGTAATTGAGACGAGAGTGTTGCCAGCGGTGGGAGATAAATTCTGGGTCTGGAGGAGAACTTTTTAACGCCGTTTTCTGGTTTTACTCGGTTTTGAAACTAAAAAGAAAATGGTTCGTTTCTTTAGATGGGGGGAGGGGTCGGAAATTTATCTGTTGCTCTTGGTGTGAAAGTCAATTTTTAAGACTGATTAGATCTACTAGTACTAGAATGTCCGTTGGTGTCAATTGGACATCAAAGCCTGTTTAGTTTTGTTCTCATTTCCGCATTTTAACAGGGCATTTAAAAAAATTTCGTGACTTTAAATCATTTCCCATGGTGATTACACAGAAAGAGTTTTGTGGTTCTAGGTTAATTAGGAGAGATTTTACAACTAAATATACATAGAACGCCCGCTGGTGTCGTCTTGACACCAAGAAAGTTTATTATTATTAATAGCTGTTGAGGTAACGCAATGCTGATTAGAATTTTTTTATTTCCTTCATTCTGTTCTCTTTTAATTTAAAAGTACTTCAGAACGAATCCAAAAGATCGATTCATTAACAACATTTCATTTTAAATACATCAAATACAAAGAAAATAAATGGAATCGTTTGAAATAATCGGTCGAAATTCTCCTAAACCTAATCTCAACTCTGTTGGGAAAAAAAATCTGGAGCCTTCCTCATATTTGGCGGGATTTGGCCTCAGCTTTTTGGCGCAAAAGTTACATTTTAATTAATAAAAAATGAGCCACTCAATGAACCGGAATAAAAAGTAGCCTCTGCTCTCTTCCTGACTCTAATCTATCTTTGTGCTAAATTTCTTCCAATTCTGTTCAGCCATTTTGGCGTGATTGAATAGCATCCATCCATCCAAACTTTCACATTTATATATTAGTACAGATTACAATTATTTTATATCGCGGTGTCGAAACGACACCCGCAGAAATTTAAGGGTAATCGAAATCCCCGAAATTCTAGTGCGAGACAATTCTAACTTATACCAAGCCTTAATCGCTTATTTTATTCCTATTATATATCTTAAGAAATTATTCAATGTCTTTCAAAATTACATCAATAGTTATGTACAGTACTCTCCCGAATATGTGCTCGATGTGACGAAAGGATTGACAGGGTTACAAAAAAGTCGGACAGGTCAGAATTCTATGAAATTTCTTTGTCCATCAATACCAGAAGATAAAGCTGTTTTACCCAAACCTTATGCAATAATACGTATTTCTCACTTCTTATTGAATACTATCATTTATCTCATGCCATGTAGAATGTGAAAGCTTATAAATACATAAAGAAAAAAGTGTTTTTCAGAGAGTTGTTTATGTGTAGTTTAATATTTTATTTCAAATTAGAGTGAAATTAGTTAGAATTAGAGCTTTATAAAATATTATAAGAAACTTTTTTATGTAACGGTTTATTGTTATTTTTAATTCTCCCGTGTAATTTCTGTAGATTGTTTTGAAATATATTGTTTTAAGTTATTGTTAAAAGCAACTTTAATCTCGAAGAAACAGAAGGTAGTTCCTAGCGAGTTTATTTTAAAAAGGCGGTTAATGTTCTTTTGTAATTTAACATATGATGTTAATGTGCTTTCGTAATTTATTGGAATATACAGTACACTTTTGTATCTGGCCTAATGTGGCTGAAAGGTTGGCTGGATAACAAAAAAGCCGGATAGAACATAATTTCATGAACTCATTTCTTTGACCAGAAATGCCACCAACCAAATGCCAAAACTTCCTGTAATAATACGTGTTTTATCATTTTTTATTGAGTACTAAGCCTTCCGTTTATTTCAATGTGAACGCACCCACGACTATGTGAATCACAGAAACAGTTGCCGGTATATATATATATATATATATATATATATATATTAATGTTTTCACATATATGCCGGCAGAAGTTTCATGGCGAGCAAATATGAAACGATTTTCTAACAATCAGCGCCATCTACTTCTGCCGAAATGTACTAATATTCCATATTCCGAATGCTGTGTGCGCCGTATTATTGATTATCAGAAATTTAGATTTGTTTCTTTCCTTTTTGATTTTGAGAACTTAAAAAAAAAGTTTATGATAGAAATGTCTCAAAATTGTATCCAGAGTTTCAATACATAATTTTATCAACGATCATTATTGCAATCTCTACTAATATTATAAATGTGAAAGTTTGGATGGATGTTATTCAATCACGCCAGAACGGCTGAATGGAATTGGATGAAATCTAGCACAAACGTAGATTATAGTCAGGAATGGAACTATATTGGCTACTTTTTATTCCGATTCATTGCGTGGTTCATTTTTTATTCATTAAAAACTAACTTTAGCGCCAAAAGGCTGAGGCCATATCCCGCAAAAGATGAGTAAGGCTTCAGTTTCTTTCCCCAACAGTCATAAGATTAGTCTTAGCATGATTTCGAACGATTCTGTTTATTTACTTAATGTTTGATTTATTAAAATCAAATGTTGTTAATTTATCGATCATACAGATTCATTCTGAAGGACTTTTAAATGAAAAGATAACAGAATGAAGGAAATAAAATTTTTTTAGTCTGCATTGCGTTGCTGGCGTAGGAAAGTCAAGTATTTGCGTTACGCCAAATGGCGCTGAAAATTCACGAGTGATGGTTTACAACTGTGTTTCCCTTTAAGTTAAAAGTTTTAAAATTATGTGTATTATACTGTTGCAGCAATCTAAATTTCGATCAATAAATAGAATGGATTTTATTTGATTTTAAAGACATACTGACTTGATTTACTGTTTTGTTTTACTTCAGGTGCACTCGGTAAATAAACTGCTTTTAGGTTAGTTGTGTACTTTAAAATTGGTTAAGTTGTATTTTCATGCTAAATATTTTTCGTATATGCTAATAGTTTTAAGTACATTATTTTTAGGATAGTTTTAATCTTTTAGATTTGCTATTACTTGATAGTTTTTCGAAATGCCTGGAAAGCGCAAATCTAATCTTTCGAAAAGGAGTAATCGGGCAAACGAGAGTTACCAGAAGTAGACAGTCGAATCCTCAAACAGAATTTAGAAGAATTAAGGAAGCGCAGTGAAGGCTTCATCAAGATCAGCTGAAACGCCATATATATATATATCAATATTTTCACATCAAAGGACTTTCTAACAATCAGCGCCCTCTGTTTTCGCCAAAATGTCCTAATAGTCCATAGTCAGTATATTTGCGGTGTATTATTAATTTAAAGAAATTTAAATTTATTTATGCATTGATTGATTTTGAGGGACTTGAAAAAAGTTTCTGATAAAACTATATCAAAAGTGCATCAAGAATTTGAAAACATAATTTTATGTACAATCATTATTGTAATAAATTATAATGCGGAAAATAATTTTTACCGAAAATCAAACAGTTTTATAAAGAAATTAGAAGTAAAACGAACGCTAAGATAAAAATTTTAAGATATACTAAAAATGCGAAAATGCTACTCTTTAACATTTCAACTAAAATCTCGCGCTTTAAACTTTTGTTTTTATTTTCCAAATTTTTGTTAAAATAAATCAATTAAAGTAAGAAATTAAACATATTATAATTAGCTAAAAAATTCAAAAAATTATTCTGAAAATAAGAATATTACTTATGCTAACAAGAATACTTACAATTTAAATAGAATATTAAATATCTAGATTACAAACTAAGAAAAATATTTATTCTTAGAAAATGAAATATTAATAGAGAGTAGTTTCCTGTACAATGATATTTTGTGACTATTTTAATTTTAATTTTTAGTTATAGTAAAGAGTAATGTATGTTCGTGTGTGGATGTTGCCTTTTTACAGGCTTGGCCGTTTGACCTAGAATCCAAAAACTTAGCACATACATTCTTTGAGGGTAGGATTACGGACCTTCTAACATTTCTTTTAAAACTTTAATTTAAATCTGAATTAAAAATTCAGAAGTCTTTCTGGTTTGTTGACAATGTCCTTAATCAAACAATGAGGGATTTTATATTTGATACCTGATTTCTTCAAATAAGTGCTGTTTATTTGTGTTTGAACGCTCTGTTGCTAATGTACACATAAACTTTTTTTTAAACTTGTTATCAGCCAAAATACAGGAGAATAAAATGTATACAGTAAACTCTCGCTACAACGATACCCGATACAACAATAACTCCCTCTACTACAATAATGTTTTGTGGTCCCGGTGATTTTGCATATAAACTAATGTTAATCTCCCCTCAATATTGCGATATTCTCTAGAACAATAAACCTCTGTAAAACGATTTTTTCAATCTAAATTTCAGTATTATTTTCTCCCTTTATAATAATATTTTGATTTTCAAATGCTTTTTTTTTCGTTTTCTTTTGTTATTTTTTCCGTCTATTAAGACTCATTGTGGATATTCAACTTATCCCTGAATAAATAGCTATTGTTCAGATTTCAAAACAGATGAAGACCACCCTTTTGGGAATTGGAGTTGGTGAGGGGGAACGGGTGAAGTGTAAATGTATGCCTAGTCTCATTTCCCAGTAAGCTTTAGAATTCTGATAAGGTTTAAGGACATCTGGACCTGTCTGGTCACCTTGTCAAAGAACAAGTGCCCTTTGTTAGAGGAACAGGGGGAGATGGAGGCGGGGTTGTCGTTAAGTGACGTCTGAAAAGTGAGTTCAAAGGTTGTTTTATAGTCTTTAACGATTTTGAGTTCTACGCGAAACATTTGGTTTAAACTTTTCTTTCTTTCACGCGATGTTGTTCCCTAAAGGCCTTATCACACGGTGAAATGTCGCCAGCAATTTTCCGTTTCTACCCTCAAAAACCGGTCAAGCAAGTTTCATAATCGACAACTTATTATGAAGATGATGATGATATTGACGATGATGATAATACAGGCCCATCGCAGTCCTTATTGTCATCCCAGGAAGCTCTTCAATCTGTGAATTCCCTGCGGACATTTTTTTCAAGCCTTCCGTCGACAAATGAAGAACATTTTCGTTCACTAGACTCAATGCATACAGTATTAGTGAACTCAACAGTTAAAAAAAAATGAATAAACAAACAAAAATACTGGATTATTTTCAATAAAAAGTGTTTTCAGGTATGTGAATATTTCTGTGCTTATTTTCTGAGTTTATCTTATTTATTTATTTTAGTATTTAAACCACTATTATTAGTATTTTACAAATTAATTTCTTCTAAATATAGACTTAAAAGCAGTATGTTATGCACCTTAAACCAATAATAATAAAAAAAACTCTTATTAAATGCTCAAAATATGTGGGCCTTCGATATAACAATATGCCTCTCTACAACAATATATTTATTTGGTCCCTAAAATATTGTTGTAACGAGGTTTCACTGTATATACAAAGAAAAAAAAACCATTGATAATAGTTATCGAAAGTGATATTATTACAATTTTGTTCCTTTGTCTTGGGGAAAAGTCGCTAATTACTTCTCAGACACTACAGCTTCGTAAAATGTAAGTGTGCATTATTTGTATATGCCATTATATGTTATAAATAATGCACACTTACAGGCACAATTCCGACATATAATAATAAATGTCATATGCCTGAATTGTGTCTGTATCTAATGCTGTGAATCCAATGTCTTAGTATTGTTGTAGAGAAGGAGATTCGATGTGAGATGCCGATCAAAGTGATGTCATCGTCATTTGATCACAGATCCGAATAATAAATTCCGTATCGAAATAGTCCTAACGTTTCTTTAAACACTTGCATCAAGTTAAAATAAATTTTAAATGACTGAAAGACCGAGCTTCGCTTGGTAGGTCCCCCCTCCCCACACACACTTTTGCAAAATTGAGTTTTTTGAAGAAAACCTTTAGAAACGTAACGCGTACTGATTACTTATGAATATTTTTCAACCTTACCTACAAATGATTTGATCATTTTAATCAAAATTACATTTAAAATGAAAATGAATACTGCTACATTACAGTATTCATTTTGCATTATTATCATTACTTATATTTCTTTAGGGGCCGCTGTAGCCTGGTTGGCAGAGCGTCAGTCTCGTAACCGAAAGGCTGCGAGTCGTATCCTCGTCTCGCCCAAAGACCGCCATGTTGGCTAATGGTATTTGGGGCACGTTCAATAGGTCGTGACTGCAAAGTCCTCCAAGTTCCAATATACCTCTGGGGGTACTGAATCAGGGATGACTTGCGGATGGATGAATGAGTTCGACCTCCCCCTAAAAAGGGTTGCGTCGTGTGTGTTCAAGCAAAGTCGTCCTTTCACCTTAACGGTGCTCGTTTACAACGAAAAGCGCCCACTTCTGCCTTCATTCGAAAGAGCTCCGCTCATTCGGGCTTGGTGTGACCAAGTGGCATTAGACCCGCCACCCACAATTTTTTAAGTAATAATTTTACCTTACCTAATTTTACGCTGGTTAAATCGGATACTAGATGGCGCTGTATGACATTGTCCGCGTGACAGAAAATTGAAAAAGGCTGTAATGGTTAATTTGTTTATGTTTGCATTATCATATTTTTTTTCGGAAAGACACCTATGTAGATAAAAAGTAAAAATATTAAATATAAATGCATAAGTAAAGAAAAAAAAAGTGAAGCAAAACGGGTGACTCGAACCGAGAACCCGCAACAGACGTGACATTCATGTTCTTCTGACGACTAAACTACATTGCAACATTTCAAAACGGAAGTTGAATATACTTAATGAAATATTGGTTATAAAAATTGTGAGTGTAAAATCGTGTTTTTTTTCAGAAAACACATCTGCATGGATAAACTTAAATAGTCAATAGCCTTATCTAAATATAAAATTTGATTCAAATCGTTAGAAATGTTTCCGAATTACACGAAATAAATTTATTTCTATGCAAGAAATTTCTATGCAATTTTCTATTGTTCGTTTGAAGTTATAAAATTCTGTTTATGTGCGCATTACATTTTAAGGTGAGTTTTGAATTTTAAAAACAACGTGTAAAAGGGGTGTTTGAAAAATCAAAATCTCTCTCACTCTAAAAAAAAAGGCTTTTTTAGCATGCTCTCTAGGAAACTGCTTCAAATTATATATATATATATATATCTGAAGCTTGCAGAGCATTTTAAATACTTAAAAAATGAAAACAAGACTCCAAGCGTTTTAGAATTCCATCGGTTTTGTTTGTTCTCTTCACTTCACATCATAATTTACAAATTATTGTCAGATTCCAAAAGGTTTATAATTGATCAGTTATTATAGAAAATAATATTAATAAAATAAGTTTATCAAAGAGAAAATTCGTTTGCTTTTACTTTAAATAATATTTTAACCGAAATAAAATTTGCAAAATATCTGAAAAGGAGTCGTCAGCTAAGTGTCTGTAAATAGATTATTTAATTTACCGACCAGCTTTAATAAATAAATACCAAAAAGTGTGGATTAATTTTTTTTTGTTTAAAATTAAAAAAATATATTTTAATTTTTTTCATTAAAAAATTGTTTTAACAGCGCAAAACATTGGAAAATATTATTGACTTAACTCACTATTCCCCTCAGTCCCTATAACACAAAACGAAACCAAGAACTCGGAAACATCACTCCAACAAATGAGCGGTCAGTCGATCGATATTTTCTCTCGTCAAGACGCATAGCGAACATTCTTAACAGGTGATTCATAACTCCTCTCGACTCCATTGCAGATGATGACACACGTATTTGGAACGTCAACATTCGAAAAACCGCATCGTAGAAAAAAACTGACCGACAGTTGTTACAGTTTGGGGCATAACGGGGGCGATTAGAAAACCACTGGTATGCAGTCTGATTCAACCCTTTTGTCATTACTCATTCAACTGGGGTCATTAACTGGTTCGCAGTCAATAAATGTTTTCAAGAAAATTAGATGGATATTCATATACTGTTACATGGAGTTGATTTTTGTTATATCGTATCTTTCATGAGAAGTTCATGAGATTCATTGATAATGATGATTCATGGGCATTTTTTTCCCGCTTGCTCATGGAGTCGAAAAATGGACGCAATTACCCAACGAAGAAAATATGTTGAATTATATTAATTTTTGTAAAATGTTATTGGAGAAATTCTAAAGTTGCATGGGTCCAGCATTGTAAATGAGTAATGCATTATCCAAAAGTTTACATTTCGCTTTTCCACTTGTTCATGGTGTTGAAAAATGGACTATATTATGGACTAGACTATGTTATATATATTTCGTATATACTTATACTTTTAAATATTGTTTTTAAATTAGGTTTATTTTTGTTTATTTGTCATTATTTGATAGTTTTTCGTATATATACATCAAAATTTCCACACGAACAGAATCGCGGGTAATAACTAGTGAAAAATATTGAAGAAAAACTGAAGGGCCAATGAAATTATTTAGGATTAAAATTAGAGTAAATAAGCTTAATTTAAATTTTTAAGAAATTGTTTCTTTTGTTTTCATCCTCCTTCTCTATTCCTATTTTCCTTGTTAGTGTCAAATTATATAGTATAATTTAAAATAAGAATGGAATATTTTTATAATCAAACATTCATATCATATTTAACTTTATACACAACAATTGACATGTGAAAGATCAAAGACCCAAACGCTTACCAAGATCAACTCAAAAAAAAAAAAAAAAAAATTGGCGTTTGACAACCATCTATATGAAATGAGTTATCACTTAATCTTTTCCGAATGTTAGCTCTAATTTCTTTCTTATTGCCCTATTGTAATGATACAAATTAAAATAAGAGTGAAATGTTATTTTAAATTAGATGAAATTAATTCTCTTGTTTGCAAGCAATTTCAAACAAAGAAATTTAAAGGATTCAGATTTGTTGATCTAGGTAGCCAAAATGTTGGTTCCGCTTTTAACTTTTGGCAATTTTAAGTGCTGCACGTGATTCATTTTTGCATTATGGTGTTCATATACATATGGACGATCAGTTTGAAAGACTTCTTGCTCACGAAAGTTGCCAAAAAATTAAAGGAATATCCAGAATTGCGGAATAAAAACCGCATGCTTAGTTTCTTTCATCTTGAGGTATGCATTTTCTTGCATTTTGAGTTATGACAGAAAAACAAATAGATATATATTTTTGGGGAATCTGGTATTAGGATCATGGTTACTTATTACTTTTTGATTTCTAGAATCCTTTCATGGAAAAGGTCAGTAAAAATATACTTTAGTCCTTGGAAATTTCAGCATTGTTGAAAATGATCGTTTGGCGAATGGAGAATAAAAAACCAAACCTCATCCATAAGAAAATAAATATTTTATTTACATTACTTCCTGTTGCCAACGCCAAAAGTAAAAGTACTTGAATTCCAAGAGCTCCTGTTGCCAACGCCACATATTTCTCTCTCTGGAATATCGAAAACTCAAATATGCCTCAGATCATATTTCTCTTTCTCTTTGTAGATGGGAAATTGATATTTAAAATTCTGCTTACTTTACTATAATCTCATTAACAGGTGCTATGAAAGCATCTTTTACATGAAAAACCTTTTATGGGCGTATCATGCGCGATTAACAGATCCGAAAAGGTAACTAAGCGCACAGGTAAAATTACAGTTATTAGACTCACCGGATAAGTTGGGTTTTTCTTTTCTCCTTAATATTTTTTTTCATTTCAGAATTTTCTAATTACTCCTAATGCGTTCTCCCACCGGAGATGCGAAATGAAGTGGAAATTCTGACACGCAGGGGGGCGGAGAACAATCAGATTTGAATGGGGATTAAAAATCTTCGAATTAGGCATCATCGTTTGGTTCGATTCCTGTTGACACTCCCCCAACTGCCTTTCACGGTCCCCTGCATAAGACAGTCATACACCGTTCCCGTGGACAGAGATATTAATTGCTCGGGTTTGCGAGGTTTGAAGATGCATGGGGGCTTTTATAGAAATTAATTTCGGGTATTTCTTAGTTCCGTTTATTCACTTTACGTAAAAGCGTCAAAAATCAGTTTGTTTATGAGAATTATAGACGTCTATCTATTTTTTAATCAATTCTGGGATCTATAAAATCAAAATCTTGTTTTCGTATGTTTTACAAGAGTGAATGCATTTGTAAAATACTAAAACTACCCGCCTTGATATCCAAGCGATGAAATCTGCCTAGAACATATGTTGCAAATAATTGTAGTAAATTTGCTCAGATTTGAATTAATGTCTAAGATTACGTCAAAATGTCAGACATTAAAGATATATTATTTTAACAGCTGTTCTATTCATTGTGCACTAACGTAATTGTGTCAAATACATATAATAATTATGTTATTAAAGGGTGTCCCAAGATTTAAATTTGCCTCCATTCGTGCTGTAAAGTGTTGGCAATCCTATTAAAAAAAAACTTTTGACAGTTGATAGTTTAGCGTTGGTTAAAATGGAGCGTTACACGATAGCACAAAGTGTTCTGTTCTATTGTCTAATGCCATTCCGAATCACCACTGGTCTAAGAGCATTTTAAATTCTTCTGGTCGGTCTAATGCCACTTGGTCATACCAAGCTGAATGAGCGGAGCTCTTCCGAATTAAGGCAGAAGTGTGCACCTTTCGTTGTTAACGAACACCGTTCAAGTGAAATCTACGACTTTGCTCGAACACACTCAACACAACCTTTTTAGGGGGCGGTCGAACTCATTCGTCCATTCGCAAGTCAGAATTGAGATCCAAATTGGAAACCGACTCATCCCTGATTCAGTACTTCCAGAGGTATCATTTGTTATGGGAACTTGGCGGATTTTGCAGTCACGACCTATTGAAAGTGACCCAACTGCCATGAGCCAACACGGCGGTCTTTGGCCGAGACGAGGACGGAACTCGCTACCTTTCGGTTACGAGAAACCAACCAGGCTACCGTGGCCCAAGAATAAAGTACTAAAGCATGATTTGAATAAAATGATATGAAATAAGTTTGGTTTTCTTTTTAATTTATTACATTTTTTTTTTGAATTTTTAAGTGCACAGAGTTATGTATGGAATAACACATAAGTCAAATGTCCTCTATGGCTTTACTGGCATATACTCGCATTCTTTTGTATAAATGTGACTGAATTTTGTTGATACAGCATGCGTGTTTGAAGGCTTTTTTCTATAGACCTTTCACTTCAATTAACCCCTTAAAAAAAGTGCAATGGTGTTAAATCATGCAATTTAGATAACTAATTTTTAAATTTTTAAACAGAGGTGGCCAGATGTTTTGTAAATACTGTTCAACAATGAAATTTCTTTTTTAAACTTAATATTCAGTTATTCTATTTTCAAACTTTCGAGATGCTCTATAAATTCATTTTCCTATTTCTCATGGGGACTAGATAGATATTGAATACAATAGTAATGACACAAACATTTCTCATGTATGTTAAATATACATTTAATCAATTTAAGGCGAGTATTTCAGAATGCTTTCTGTGAAACCTTGTGCAAATAGGTATTTTTTTTTATCTCTCCCTGTCTTTTTCATATCTTGGTAATTTATTTATGTATGAGTTATCTTATTATGTATGTATGAGTGTTATTATGTGTGAGTATTATCTTATTTATGTATGAGTGTATGTGAGCGAATGTTAAGGAAAAGCATGAATGAACGAGTTATACCTTGTGACTAAAAAATAATTATCTTACAGATAAAAAGTAAACAAAGGCACCAATAATATCTAGACTCAAAGCAGTATTTTTAATTTGATCTAAATAAAATAACTATCAAGTGTCGGAGATGTAAAACCACAGAATCCAGGTACTCCGCCCAATACATTTACCACTGGATTGCGAAGCCTTGTGCACCCAATTATTAAAGAAATCCAACCTTTCGGTGTAAGGATATTTGTAAGTAAGAGCGGAGAATATTCCCGCTGGTTATTAACTGAATGAGAGTGAGACTTGTAAATGAGAGAGAGAATGAGTGAGTGAAATTTGTAAATGAGGGAGTGAATGAGTGAGTGAAATTTGTAAATGAGAGAGTGAATGAATGAGTGAAATTTGTAAATGAGAGAGTGAATGAGAGAATGGAATTTGCAAATGAGAGTGCGAATGAGAGAGCGACATTTGTAAATGAGAGAGTGAATGATAAGTGAAATTTGTAAATGAGAGAGTGAATGAGTAAGTGATATTTGTATATGAGAGAGTGAATGAGTAAGTGAAATTTATAAATGAGAGAGTGAATGAGTAACTGAAATTTGTAAATGAGAGAGTAAAATTTATAAATGAGAGAGTGAATGAGTGAGTGAAATTTGTAAATGAGAGAGTGAATAAGAAAATGGAATTTGTAAATGAGAGAGTGAATAAGAGAATGAAATTTGTAAATGAG
>JAPMOQ010033051.1:0-10232 GCA_026543055.1 Argiope trifasciata
AACTAGTCAGAGCACTTTTCAACTCGCACAAACTAAACTCGCAATTATATGGAAGAGGTCTATGGGAACTAAATTGTAATTTACAACCTTCCCCTCGCTTTTTAGCCACCAAAAATGATGGATTGTATGAATCTATTGCGGAAACTTTTTCGAAAGTATGCCCGAGAATATTTACAACCTCAAGAGGTGAGGAGTAAACCACATTTCCCTATTTCAATACAGGGAAGGAAAAGTCGGGATATATTCCATTTGCTGCTTTAACTTTCTTCCATAATTGTTTACTAGGAGTAGAATAGCTGATAGTAGAAACGAATTTAATCCAGGATTCCCTCTGACTACGCCGACGGATACTGCGAGCGTAAGCTTTAGCTCGTTTAAAAGCAAGGAGATTTTTCGTAGTGGGGCCTCTACGGAATCTGTTCCAAAGTCGCTTTTGTTCTTTGTAACTGTCGTGACAGGCTTTATTTCACCACGTTCTACGAAATTTTTTCAGACGTGGGAAACGCTTAGGAATATTATTATTTGCAGCATTAATAATGCTGTCAAGGACTTGTTGTACGGCTGCCGATATATCTGCTGTATAAACCATTGCCCCAGTAATTTTTGCCTGTTGTGCGAATGCAGACCAATCCGCTCGTTGAAACAAGAAATAGGGCGGACCTTGAGTCATACAGCCACGGTCAGCATGTGAGATTATTATTGGGAAATGATCACTACTATGCAGATCATTTTCAACTGTAAAATTAAAAAAAGGGAAGAGAGCGGGTGAACATATTGCAAGATCTAGATTGTGAAAGGAGCGGGTTGGTTCATGAAAGTAAGTTTTCTCATCCTTATTTAGCAGACAGAGACAATTATTAGAAATAAACTGCTCGATCTGTTGCCCACGAGAATTTGTTCTGTCCGAATTCCATATAGTAGAATGGTCGTTAAAGTCACCAAGTATAACAAATGGCGCTGGAAGTTGATTCACTAAATTGTCAAGATCTTGTTGACGAATAGAAGTACTAGGCGGTAAATAGATACAGCAGATTGTAATTAAGGATCTTGCATGCACCTGAACAGCAACAGCTTGCAAATCAGTATGAAGTGAGAGAGGAGTGCTCGGAAAGGAATTGGAGGTTAGAATGCATACACCCCCAGAATTATGTGAGCTATTTTCTGCATCCTTCCGAACAGTATTGTATCCCCGTAATTTAAGCGGGGTGTTTGTTTTCAAGAATGTTTCCTGAAGGCAGAAACAAACGGGATGAAATTTGTTAAGAATTGTTTTAACTTCTGTTAATTTGGGACGAATGCCACGACAGTTCCATGAAAGACAAAAACCCATTAAGAAATGTTAGATTTAAAAGAATTATTTGGAGCATTAGATGGAGTTGGCGATAAATCGCAACTCATTTGGAGGTCGTTATCATCCTCTTCAGATGGGCGAAGTGAAATGCTATCGGGACTTTTGGGCACGCCACCAAAGATAGATGACAAGTCCTTGCAGACGTTCACCTGACTAGCAAGTCCCAGAGCGACTGAGTTACTCTTAGTTGACTTTTTCATTTTTTGACGAAGATCTTTTTGAGGGATTGCACGTTTTGAAATCTTAAGTTTTTAGGCGTTTTACTTTGTTTTACTTTGCGATGAGGTTTCTCCGGTTGACTGGGTTCAGAAGCAATGATTACAGAATTTTCAGATTCTGTATCTGACACTTTTGGTGGAAGTTTAGTTTTCAGCATATTCTGCACACAATTTGCACAGGAGCAATTTACGCAAAATTATTTTTTGGCAATAGAGGCGTAAGTCATGCCTGGTGTTGGTGTCTGAAAAAGTACTTTTCGTCTGGCTTCAGGGTAAGGAATATCTTCCTTGAATTTGACCGATACGATCTGTTTTTCCAATATCCAACGGGGACAAGATCGAGAAAAGGAACTGTGGTTATCATCAGAGTTAACGCACTTTTCCTGGGCAGAACACTGTTGGTTGTCATGACCTTTTTCTCCACAGCGCGCACAGGTGAGAGTGCCGCGGCAGCTGGATTTAGAATGCCCATAACGTTGGCATTGGAAACATCGGAGTAGGTTTGGGATATATTTTCTAACAGCCAATTTCATATAGTCGACTTTCATTGATTCAGGTAATTTAGGGTTGTTAAACGTGAGAATAAAGTGTTTAGTAGGAAGGATTTGTCCATCCCGCCGGATAGTTATACGGCGTACACGAGTTACTCCTTCATGTTTCAGTTCCGAAATAATTTTTTCAATGGAATCGTTAAACAATTCGCCACACGTTATAACACCTTTTGAAGAATTTAAAGTAGCATGAGAACTTACGCTTACAGATATTGTCCCCAGTGTTTTCATTTTCAGTAGTTGTTGTGATTGCTTGCGGGAACTCACTTCAACAAGCAAATCACCAGATCTTAACTTCCATGTCGACGATACAGTACCAAGAGTACCAGTAATTGCCTTTTCAACGAGAAAAGGTGAAACATTATGGAAGGTCTCATTGTTTGAAGAAATTCTTTTGATTATAAAAAAATGATCAAAATGTAATGAAGAAGTATGATTGATTTGTTGCCCACTGAAGGGAGCCGCTTTGGATTTGCCCATACGACATTACAAAGGATTCAGGCCCAGCGGCATCGCCCACCACGGAGCCCTAAAAGGGATGACAGTAACTGACTCTAGTTGTACATAGCCTCAGCACTTATCATAACGCTAACTGGTACCTATACGCTGAGAGTTACCCCCGGGGACAGTGACCACCCTTAACGCCAAGCCCAAGGAGTAACCCTTTCACTTGATCACAGACTAGCAACTCAAGTTGTTAGTTACCTGCCGATTGATACACCGGGGACCACAGTGCACCGCCCGTCTAATGGGTCGCCACGCACGGCAAACACGTGGGGGTATTTGCTGTCCTTGAGAAGCAGGAAGCAAACAGAGCGGCGACAACTTCTCATGGAGAGCTCCCTCGCCTACCCTCGAGGGAAAGAAAAAAGACAGCCAAAAGCAGAAGACGGAGAGAAGATTAAACCGAAAGGGAGTAAAGATCCTTGGGTACCTCGGGATTGGGACACCTGTACTCACCTAAAGAAGGTGAGCCCCTGAGGGGAGATGGATATAGAGATAGTAGTTCAGGTTTAGGTTGTTTAGTTTTTTTGGCGCAAGAGCCATTTTTAGCCATACTGCGCCAAGCATATGGTAAAAAATAAAAGAATCTTCAAAAATACATATTTTATAATGTTAATGAATCTACAAATAAGTTAATGATTCAAAAAAACAAACGTCATAATGAAACGCTTTTAAAATGTCTTGTCTGAACTTTAAAAAATTAAATACAACTATAAAAACCAATGATTTTTAAAAATTTAAAAATGTTTGGGTGGAAATTCTCATCCAACAAATCTTGTAAATGCAGTGACGATGATTTGAAAAAGTGTAAACGAAAGGATTTAAAAGCTGTGCACTCAATTAAAATATGTTTGATGGTAAAGTCCACACGACATGTGGGGCACTTTGGGGTTACATGACCAAAAAAGAGATGCTTGTGTGTAAAACGAGTATGTCCTATGCGTAGGCGAGTCAACTTTACATCAATCTCTCGTATAGGGTGGACATTCCCCAAACCTATTGTCGGTTTTATTGAATGCAATTTATTTTGGCTCTGCAGATCCCATGATTGTTGCCAATTAGTAAACAGTGAACAAGCATATGATTTTTTAGCATCAGAATAAACAAGTGAATGTGTTAGGAATGTTGAAGCAGATTTAGCAGCATAATCAGCTCTTTCATTTCCCAAAATACCAACGTGACTCAGGACACAGCAAAAAATGACTTTAAAACCTCTATTTTGTAGAATTCTAAATGTATATAAAATCTGAATAGCAACTGGATGCATCTGAATCTGATAATTAGAAAGCGTTTCTAAAGCACTCATACTGTCAGTATAAAAGATGAAATCCAGCTGAGTAGAAGGGGAGATTTCCTGTAGAGCACAAAAAATTGCCACTAGCTCAGCAGTAAATACAGAGCTACTGTTGTGCAAGCGATAGCTCACTGTGTCAGATGGAGTGATTATGGCACAACCAGCATGTCCATCTGATTTCGAGCAGTCTGTAAAAACTGGTGTGAAAGAAGAATATTGACAACGGTGATGGTGAAACAGTCTTTGAAAAATAATAGGACTAGTTGAGGATTTATCGAATCCCAAAAAAGGGTTCAGAAAAGAAAATTGCGGAGTATCCCAAGGGGGGAAGGAATAAAAACCAAATGATTTAATAGTAACACTATAAAGATCCGATCCATGTAGAAAACCTTTGACTCTCTCCCAAAAAGGATTGGTTGGCGTGGTTTAATGGCGCAAGAGCCATGTTTGCCCATACTGCGCCAATCAAATGGTAAAAGCATAAAGTTATTTTAAAGGACAACTGTTTATAAAACTATCACATGTATCTAAAAAATTTCATAAACTGATGTAAAAATGACTTAAACATCATAAAAATAAAGTACGCATACTTGAAACAATGGTGAAAAGAGAAGTGCAACACAAACAGAATAAAAAAGGTCTATATACAAGAAAGAAAGCCAATAGCTCTCAAGAATTTAAAAATGTTTGGGTGGTATTTTTCACCCACTATATCTTCCAATGCTGAAGACGAGGTAAAAAATTGAAAACGATAAGAATTAAAGACAGGACAGTCAATTAAAATATGATGAACAGTAAATTGAACTTGGCAGCTGTTGCACACAGGGATGGATGGATGGATGGATAGTTGAGTTTTCTGGCACAAGAGCCAAATATGGCTATGCTGCGCCAAACATACGGTTAGAATGAATAAACTCATATCTATATGAAAAACTCTGCAAAATTAGAAGCTGGTTAAAAAATTTCAAGACAATGTTTCTTAAAATTTAACGATATTTAAAAATATATTAACAGTATGAAACATTAAATAAGATGATAAAAGCCAATTGCTTTTAAAAATTTAAAAAGATTTTTGTGGGTACGTTCTCCCACAAGCATTTGTAAATCCACAGTTGAAAGATTAAAAAATCGCAAACGATGCTGAGTAAAATCAGGGCATTCAATTAAAATGTGAAAAAGCGTTAAAATCGTGTGACATCTGGAGCACATAGGAGATCGATCTCCTAATAAAAGATGTCTGTGTGTTAAACGAGTGTGACCACTGCGGAGTCTATTCAATTTGACCTCGAGTTCACGCACTGGAAGAGCAGTCCATAATGTAATTGTGGGTCTGATGGAATGTAATTTATTATTGCTTTGTTGATCCCACGATTCCTGCCATGCAGAATGAATATGACGTGCAAATGAGTTTTTCAAATCGTAGAATGGAACCTCACGCTGCATAAACGAAGACGCTGTTTTTGCAGCGTTGTCAGCCAGAATCTTTCCTGTTATCCCAACATGACTGGGAACCCAGCAGAATAAAATTTCGTAGTCCCTATTTTTCAAAGTTCTTAAGAGAATCAGAATTTCTATGGCAGTGGGATGAATTTTATCATGAAAATGGGAGAGTGTTTTTAAAGAGCTCATGCTATCAGTATAAATACAAAATTTGCGCTCAGAAGAGAGAGCAATTGTTTGTAGAGCATTGAGAATAGCCACTAATTCAGCAGAAAAGACTGAAATGGAAGTATGCAAACAATAGCTAATTGTTTGTGTATTTAGAATGATACCGCATCCAAAATGGCTGCTTGATTTGGATCCATCTGTGAAAATTGGTATATGAGTTAAATACTGAGAGCGATGAGAACTGAAAAGCCTTTGAAAAACCACAGGGGCCGTTGTTAGTTTCTCAAACCCATTAAAAGGATTTAAATAGGAAAATTGAGGGATGTCCCATGGAGGAAATGAGAATAAATCAAGTGTGTGAATACTCACATCACGGAGTTCTGTATCCTCCAGAAGTAATTTAACTCTCCCACAGAATTGGAGGATATTGAAAGGTCGAGCCCTGTATAATCTTCGAAGAAGAATAGGAAGAATCAAAGAGTGCAAAGGATGTTTCAGAATTGACAAAGCTTGAAGGTAGTACTGTACAGACATTTTTTGACGTCGTAAATTTAATGGTAACTGATGACATACAACATAAAGACTCTCCACTGGTGAGGTCCGAAATGCTCCGGAACAAATTCTCAAGGCAGAGTGGTGTATGGTATTTAATCTCCGTAAAACAGCAGATCGAGCAGAGCCATACACCACGCATCCATAATCAATACGTGATAGAGTCACTGCTTGATAAATGCGGAGCAATGAAATTCTATCCGCACCCCAAGATGTTCTAGAAAGTACCTTAAGGATATTCAGAGACCTGTCACACCTCCTCCGCGAATGTAAGATATGCGGGAGAAAAGTGAGCTTACGGTCAAAAATCACTCCTAAAAACTTCGTTAACTACAGGAATGGTAGCATTACGGATATGGATTAAAGGATCCAAATGGATGCCACGTTTTCTGCAAAAGTGAACACATTGGCTTTTCTCCGGAGAAATCGTATGCCCATTTTCATTACACCAATTTATTAGCTTGTTTATTGCAATTTGCAATTGGCGCTCGATTGTGTGCATATTACTTCTATGGCAAGATATCTGGAGATCATCCACATATAATGTGCCTTTAATAGATGGCGGTAAAACATTAAGAATCTGGCTAAAATGAGTTATAAAAAGCGTCACGCTGAGTATACTTCCTTGTGGAACCCCCTCACCTTGAATAAAACGATCAGAATAAAAATTACCAATTCGTACACGAAATGTTCTTAATGATAAAAAATTCTTTAAAAACACAGGTAAATTTCCTTTAAATCCGAAATTTGAGATAGTATCAAGAATGCCAAAACGCCAGGTACGGTCATAGGCCTTTTCTATGTCAAAGAATATGGAGACCAGATGATTCCGCAGGACGAATGCGTTCCGAATTTGGGTCTCGAGTAGGACGATGTTATCTAAGGTCGAGCGTCCCCTGCGGAAACCACTCTGTAATGGCGGAATACATTCTTTTTTCTCCAATTCAAACACAAGACGGGCATTAACCATACGTTCAAGTGTTTTGCACAGACAACTCGTGAGAGCGATTGGCCTATAGCGCAAAGGATTAGAGGAGTCCTTTCCGGGTTTCAGGATAGGAATCACAATAGCTTCAAGCCATTGTGATGGGAACTTTTGCTCAGTCCAAATACGGTTGAATAAAAATAGCAGATTGCGCAGAGAAGCAGAAGGCAAATGGCGAAGCAGGCCATATGTGACTCCATCAGGACCAGGACTGGTATCACGTGCTTTAGACAAGGCCATTAATAATTCCTTCATCCTAAATTCTGCATTATAAGAGTAAGAGTGTTGGGTATTAAAATGTAAAGACTTTCGTTCCGCGCGATTCTTAATCACCATAAAAGCAGGCATGTATGTATCAGCTGCGGAAACCCTTGCAAAGGCTTCTCCAAGAGTATTGACTACGTCTAATGGAGAAGACATCACCTCATTTCCAGAATTCAAAACAGGGAAGGGAAAATCCTTATAAATTCCATTAGCAGCTTTTACTTTTTTCCATAACAATTTGCTAGAAGTGAAGGATGTGATAGAGGAAACAAAACGACGCCAGGATTCCCTCTGGCTGCACCGACGAACTCTACGAGCGTTCGCTCTAGCACGTTTGAAGGCAGTAAGATTTTCCGATGTAGGGTACCTGCGGAAGATATTCCACCGTTTCTTCTGTTCCTTGTAGGTATCACGGCAGGCTTCGTTCCACCACGGTCTCCGAAATTTTCGAAGACGTGGGGAGCTTTTCGGAATGGTTTTGTTGGCGGCTTTAAGCAAACAGTCAACTACATTTTGTATTGCGTCAGTAATGTCGGTCGTGCTGACCATACTCTCTGAGATTACTGCTTGTTGCATGAAAGCAGTCCAATTAGCCCTCTGGAAGATATAACGTGATGGATATTGCTTGAAATTAATCTCTGCATAGGAAACCATCAAAGGGAAGTGATCACTCTCATGGAGATCACTTCCAACTATGAAATTAAGCAAAGGTAGGATATCCGGAGAGCACATGGCCAAATCAAGGTTGTGTAAGGTACGCGTAGGCTCGTGAAAGTAGGTTTTCTCATCACTGTTAAGGAGGCAGAGACAGTTATCAGATATGAACCGTTCTATCTGCCTCCCACGAGAATTAGTTTTATCAGAGCCCCACAAGGCATTGTGACCGTTAAAATCGCCAAATAATAGAAAAGGTGCCGGCAGCTGGTCCACGAGATTATCAAGATCATGTTGGTTAATCAAGTCGTGTGGTGGTAAATAAATGCAACAGACTGTGACTAATTTTCGTGCATGAACTTGCACAGCCACAGCCTGTAATGAAGTTTGCAAATTTAGAGTTGTGCTCGGGTATAAGTTAGATGTAAGGATACAAACGCCACCAGTGCCATGGATGGTATCCTTCCGAATACTGTTATAACCACGTATTTTAAGAGGGATGTTGGGAGACAAGAAGGTTTCTTGGAGTCCAATGCAAACAGGATGAAACTGATTGATGAGATCTTTAATATATTGAATTTTAGAACGAAGGCCGCGACAATTCCATGAAAGGAATGTACCCATAAAAATGTAAAAGGAAAAAAGTTGTTTATTTAAAAGAAGTTGATGGAGTTGCTGGAGCATCGCAACTCATTTTTAACTCATCCTCTTCCTTCGATGGGTGAAGGGAGATAAGTTCAGGACTCTTTAAGGGATCACAAAAAATTGACTGTAAGTCCTGTTGAACAATACCCTTATTTGCTAAACCTAGAGAGACAGAATTTTTAGAAGTAGACTTTTTAAATGTTGTCGGTAAATCGTGTTTTGTTAGGCCTCGCTTTGAAAGTCTAAGTGCCAAAGAATTTTGTGATTTCGATTTAGGCTTACGCTTACGGCCATGAGATGGCTCAGGAGCATAATTTGAGTCACATTCAGAATTTGAAGATTGTGCTTGAATAGGCATTTTTGTTTTTTCTATTTGAGTATCTTGGTTAGTAATAGTTGGGGGATTTTTTACAACAGCTGATGCATAGCTTGAACCTTCTGTAGGAGTTTGAGACATAACCTTGCGTCTTGCTTCAGGATATGAGATGTTCTCTTTAAATTTGACTGCAACTATTTTCTTTTCTAGTTGCCAACGTGGACAAAGTCAGGAATAAGAAGTGTGGTCTCCATTGCAGTTAGTGCACTTTTCAGGTGCAGAGCACTCCTGACTATCATGATCTTTTCCTGCACAGCGGGCACAAGTCAGGTTGGTTGGTTGGTAGTTGAGGTTTAATGGCACAAAAGCCAAACTTGGCCATACTGCGCCAAGCATATGGTATTATATAAAACTTAAAGGTGTAATGTAAATGAAGTTTGAAGTTACTGCAGTTGGTGTAAAAACACGAATGTAAAAGCACGAGGTGTGAAAATCAGTCAATAAAATTTAAAATTTCTCAATCATAGAAGGTCAATTTTTGAAAAAATTAAATTTATGAGTTAATAAAACAATTCCAAAAATAAGCTCGAAAAGAGATTAAAAAGTTGAAAAGCAGCTAGATACAAGTAAAAAGGTTAATCGCTTTTAAAAATGTAAAAATATTTGGATGGTATTTTTCACCCACCAAGTCAGTTAGACTTACGGATGATTTATTGAAAATGTTGACACGATAGGAATGGTACATAGGGCATTCAACCAAAATGTGCTTAATACCCAGATCAACGCGACAGGTCTGGCACATAGGTGCCCTTTCACCAAATAGCAGATGTTTGTGAGTACAGCGTGTATGTCCTATACGGAGGCGTGTTAGCTTGACATCTAACGCACGTATATTGAGAGGTGACCACATTGCTATGGTCGGCATGACAGAGTGCAATTTATTGTGAGTCAATGAATCCCAAGTTTCTTGCCAAGTAAGCAAAAGCCGACCCGCCAACGATGTCTTGAGATCACAGTATGGGAGTTCTTGGTTTAGGAAAGAGGATGCAGATTGAGCTAATGAATCCGCCATCTCATTTCCAGGAATACCAACATGGCTTGGCACCCAGCAAAAAAATGACATTAAAACCTTTGATTCTCAAAAGACTCAAAGTACACAGAATTCTGTTAGCGATTGGATGCATCTTATTGTGGTAGTGAGAGAGCGTTTTTAATGCACTCATGCTATCGGTATAAATAATAAAATCTCGATGAGCCAGGGAGGACATTTCCTGGAGAGCACAAAAAATG
>JAPMOQ010033052.1:0-11081 GCA_026543055.1 Argiope trifasciata
CCGGCCAAAAGTGTGTCGTCCACGGCGCATTGATTCCAGAGGAGAGCGGAGATTGCTACGCATTGTTCGCCGTGACCGAAGGGCTACAACAGCCGAAATCCCCACCAGCTACAACAGTGGTGACCCAAGCAATGTTTCTCAACACACTGTGCAGCGTACATTGTTGCGTATGGGCCTACGCTGCCGGAGGCCGAAGCATGTTCCTGCACTAACGGAACGTAATCGCCAGATGCGTCTGCTATGGGCCTAGAAACATCGGAATTGGACACCAGAGGAATGGAAGAAGGTTGCATGGTCCGACGAATCACGTTTTCTGGTCCATCACTTCGACGGGCGTGTGAGAATACGCCGATTTCCAAATGAACCCCTTGCTCCCGAATGCGCAGTTGGACGGAGACAAGCCGGTGTGGGGGTATTATGGTGTGGGCAATGTTTTCATGGAGCACATTAGGACCCATAATCCCCATAGAACAATTCTTGACATCTGGAAGTTACGTGAACATGGTTGCAGACCAGGTTCATCCATTCATGGCAACAGTGTATCCTGCGGGGGATGGCGTGTACCAACAGGATAATGCACCATGTCATAAGGGTGGAATCATCACGGATTGGTTCGAGGAACATTCCAGTGACTTTCAAGTCATGTCTTGGCGCCCAAACTCACCTTACATTAATCCAATAGAGAATTTGTGGTCCTACTTGGAAAACCAAATTCGTGCTGCAAAGCTACCCCCTCGCAATATGAGGGAATTGCAGGACCAGTTGGTGTGCGCTTGGTACCAGATACCTCAGAATACCTATCAGCACCTTGTGGAATCAATGCCACGGCGGGTGCCAGCAGTTTTGAGGGCTAAAGTGGGTCCTACATGTTATTAGCAGGGTGGTCATAATGTAATGGCTCTTCGGTGTATATACATATATATATATATATATATATATATATATATAACAATGAATTTACGATAATGAATAGAATGTATTTATTCTCTGTAACGCAAATAAAAAACAAAAATAATAAAATAGAAATGTAGCCGCTACAAACTGTCTTAGCTCCTTCTCCAACAGAATTTAGCTGGGCATAGTAGAATGACCTTAAGTGACCCAACCAGGAGCAAGCTCCCGACGCACTCCCCCTATTCTTCCTAGGAACACCTTCACGCCACGATGAGGAAATCTGTAGAACTTGGAAGATAAAGCAAGTGTGTCTATTATTTAGAAGTTTGTCTCCACCATGATATTCGTTTCCAGAGGATCTCCTTGGTAACGAAATAGCAGACAGGCTTGCAAAGAGAGGAAGCAGCCTAGCGACTCCATTTTCTAATGAGCTCACATACTCAGAACTCTTCTCTCAGACGAAATCCCTAAATAAGAAGTATTGGATATAGAAGGAAGATAGTTCCCCCTACTCATGACTGGTATAGGGCCAATAAGTCGAACCAGATCTTAATTCTTGCTAGTGAAAGAAAAACCAACACTTGCCTATCGTGCCTTGCCAATGCTCACCTTAAATCTCTTTCAATTTCTCAGAGTGAAAAATCCTACCCTCTGTGCCCGAAATGTCGCCGACATCAAGACTCTGCTGAACACATTCTAGACTGCTTAGGACTTTTTTGGGGAAGAAATTTATTCTTCTCCCACCCTCGTTTTTGACTTTTTGGATTTTTTCAGACTTAGTCTTGCAATACAGATTAGAAACAACAACAGTAATTTTAAAACTCTAAATTATGACATAATGCCATTGTAAAAACTGCAGTCTATATTAAGTTGGAAGCTAAACAAGGATTGTTTTGGAGTGAATATTGTAACTTTGAACCCGAGTCAGATAACGGGGACGACCGCATCTGAGCTGTCAATCTCTTCTATAGATTTCGGGCTCCCTCTAGAGAGAGAGTTAGACCCGCGACTTCAAATCGAATCCGCTAGAGCCCCCAATACATGAAGGATATTTAGTGACATCGGGTCACAAACCCGGAACTTTTCGGTTCCTAATCGAGACCACATCACAAGATCAAAACTTGGGCAATATTTTTATTTAATTATTTTTTAATGTGAAATATTTATAAATAAATAATAAAAATGGAATTGAGGGTATTTAATTCAAATGCTGAATAATTTTCAATCCAGTACAAAGTGTTAAAAAAACCCGACTATCAGATTAATACATTTCTCCTAATGTTAATGAAATTGTAATTTTTATGGGAACAATATTGCAGAATTTATTTATAAAGTAAAAAAAGACCATTTTCATTTATATTTAATATTTATATAAAAAATACATTTAAAATTTCTACATATTCTTAAGTATTAAACTTGATTGTGCATACCCTACTTAAATTTAAAAAAGATTAATCATAGAAATCTGTTATGGAATATGTATATAATTGTTCAAAAACATGCAAGCTGATTTTACCATATTCTACTTCTCTGTAAATATGCGAGAATTTTCTGGTTTAAAGTTCAATCTAATGTTTAATCAAAAAGATCTATATCATCCAAACTTATATCAACCACAGTCTAAACATATCAGATAGAACATCAGCGGTTTTTTTCCCTTTTATTGCAAAAGAATCCAGTATCTTTTCCAGCTGAATCAAAAAAAATTTTTTTTCTGAAATTCGTCTCAGAAACAGCTATATAAAGGCGCATCTATTTTAGTGTTTAAACAAGGCATTCAAGATGGCAAAGATGTTGTGTGCTCTGTTCCTAGCAGGCTTTGCCCTACAAGCAAATGCCTTCAGCTTATTTCCAGATCTACCAAATCCCTTCCACCATGTTCACTTTCCAAATCCTTTTGACTATTTACCCAGTGTATCTGATATCGTCGGTCTTTTTAACCCTTTTAAATACTTGCCCGACATTGCAAGTCTCTTCAATCCGCTAAATTGGGTTTCTAATATTTTCCGACTTATGAACCCTTTTACCTATATTCCAGATTTTCTGAATCCATTCCACTACATCCCTAATCCCTTTAATTTCATTCCCAATCCTTTTGCTATTCTTCCCAACCCCTTTAAATACATTCCCAACCCAATGGACTGGATTACTGGACTGGGTAAGTTTACTTAAATTATTTTTTTTTTTACAATTTATATTGCCTTTCATGAGTTTTTATTTAACTGATCCTATTTCATATTTGTAAAAGTAGAATTTGTAATATATTTTTCACTCATCATCCTATTCAATGACTTTTTAAATAATTGTACATTTTTGTGTTCTTGATGCCAATATAGTATTTTAATTTTTCAAAACTTAATATCAAATAATGGATTCATATAATTAAATTTCGGTCGCCTAGTCACCATCAAGTATGATAATCGAGCCGCCTTTGGCAGCCAACTGGTACTCCGGTTTGATGTATGCTAGGATGATGAATTAATATTTTATGTAACATAGTCTTTAAAGCTTTCTAAGAAAATTTTTAAACTTCAAATTTTGATAAGCCTGTAACATGTGTTATTTTTGAAGCTTTGCACCATTATGTTAGTTTTTCAATACATCACCTTAATTTTGTCATTTCACTAAAAATTTGCACTTTACTTTGAAATGAAAGTTCTCAGATTTTCAACAAACACAAAAACGATACTGTAGGTACTGTTAAAACTGGATACACTTTCAAAAATGTTTTGTTGTTAAGTTATATCCTAATTACAAATATATTAAAATTTCATGAAGTTTATTGATAGTATATTTTATCTATTATATTTTATATATTATCTATTATATTTTATATTTTATTTTTATATATTATACAAACTTATCTCACTCAGTCGAAACCGTTCACTCAAAATGTAAAAGTAAGCCATATTATCAAAAATTTTTAAAAAACGCATTGAATATTAATATCAACAAGAAAAACGATGTGTGATTCCTTTCAATGATAAAATGTTAAAAAAATGTGTTTAAAATATATTTAAGTAAATTAGAAATTGGAAAAACAATATGCGAAAATAAATATTAGTATCGTTGGAATAATTTTTTTGAATGTTAAAAAGATGTAAGAATCATTCTTTTGATAACTTATTCGTTGAAATTTATGCTGAGAAAACATGAAATTTTTTTTAAATTTTCAATAAAAAGTTCAATTAAAAGTTAAATAAAAGAAATAAAAAAAATAATCAGGAGAACAAATTTTCATCTCCCGAAGAATATGTTTGAAGTTTCATAGCTCTATGTTTATCCAGTACATCACCAACACACACATGCATTTATCTTTATTTTAAATAGAACCAAAGAATAATAAATAATAGCTAATATTTAAAGCGTGTGACTGAGTTCAGGGTAAAGTTTGTGTAAAATGCTCCAATGTAGTTATATTTTTGAATTTTTGCATGAAAAAGAATCCATGAAACTAAAATAAAACAGTTAAGTGACAGTCTTAGACAAGTACCTTAAAAAGAAAATAAATTTTGAAAGCTTTATTGCTCAATTATAAAAGTGTGATTTTGCACACTGTTTTCAGTACATTTGCTTTAAAACGTTATCGATGAAGACTACTGTTATAAATCATATTTATCACTATTGTAAAATATATATATAATTTGAAACGCAAATTTCCAGGAAAAATTTTCGAAATTTTTTTTAAAATAATGAATCTCTTTTATAAAAAAGGTTTATTATTTTTGTAATTCATTTGCTGAAATAAGTATATCTTGACATTCACAAGATTAATCTGTTAATTATTGATCTAGAACTGACTATTCCAAATAAAAGGAAATCATTTAACAATCTATTGAAATTCTAATTTAAAACTTATTATCAGCTTTGATTGTTTAAAAATATTTTACTCTTTCATGTGATAAGCATTTGAATAAATTAATAAAAAAGCATAAATTTTTAAAAAATATTCCAGTTTTATTGCTTATTTTTATTTTCATTGTTTCAAGTTTAAGTGCAAAGGAATCTTTGTAACAATTTTTAGTGGAATAATGGCTTTTTAATTGCTCACATTTGTGAAAAATATTATAAACGATCACTTATCATCACTTTTATCACTTCCATATTAAATCCCAAACTCCAGATACGTTGAAAAAAAACACAATTTGAATACAAAGCTTTAAATATAATTGAAAGGGCTAATTAGATACCAAAAAAAATATCAGACCAGTTTTTAAAAACTAGGGGACTTCTTTTTTTTTAGATACTATATTATTTAGCTCTGCGAATATTTAAATTTATATACATATATATACATAATAATATATCTTAATCTAATTTAAATCTTTATTAATTTCCAAATTCCCATCCTAATTGAGCACATATTAACTTCATTCTAAAATGGTCTTTTATTTTCTGATCTAATACAACTTTTTATTTAATTACTTTTAATGCGTGCTCTATAAAATTACAAGTTTCAGCATTTCCTTACACTCTGAGTGAAGGGAAAAAATCATTATTGCTTAGTACATTTTTTTAAAGATACCGAAATTTCTCTTTCCTAAGACAACACGTATCAAAGGAATCTCTATCATAATCTGATTATAAAATCAGCGAGTAAAAAATTTCTTCCTCTTTTGCTCCTCTATTCTAGTAATGTAAATGGTCGTCTGTCTCATCGTCGTTCTTGTACATAATATACTTCCTGGAGTGAAATAAATGGAAGTTTTAAAATTTCAAAATTTTCCTCTTTTTGGAAGCATATCTGATATTATGCATGCAAGTATGTTTACATTCACACACACAGACTTACACAAGTGAGTGTCTGTGTTTGTACAATAAAGAAATAAAGTGAAGATGGTTTCTGTCTGAATGAAACACAAAAGTAAAAGTCATAATATACAATAATTTTTTGTCAAAAATGAAATTTGTATGAATATTATTTTTTTTATCAGCCATGATGTAAATGTATAAGCTGTTCTTCAAACTTTTTCAGAATTTTTCGTTTTGCTTCCATAATTTTGTTGCAATCTAATTTTTGAAAATATTGAATTCTGGCGACAAAAAATTCGGCTCAAATATTTATGATTATACTCCACATTTTAAGCTCTTTTAAGTCCAGATGGAATATTTGGAATGAACAATCTGTCTGTGAATAAGATTTTTCAAAAAGATATTTCGTTGATTTCGCGATGACTTTTTAATGACTTTTCATCACTTTTTGATAACGTGAAGTTGTGTAAGAGGATAGCATCTCACATAGAACGCTCTTCATCTGGCCACGATTAAGAATTACTTTGAACATACCGAATAAACAGTTCTCTCCAAATCCTAATCGCCTCGTGTAATTGCACAGTGTGGAATGCTTAAGTTTTTCGCTTTTTGTTTTAGTTAAAACAATCCAGTATTAAGTTTATATTATTTCCCATAAACAAACTGTGCCATCTATATGACATAAATAGACGTTTATTAATGAAACCGAATGATAAATTTCACCTGCTTAGCTCGTAGCCTTTTTCATCTAATTTCTTTTAGAACATAGTCTTCAGAGCAAAAAACTTTCAATTTCCAGAAATTGTTAAAAATTTGATAAAAATTCGTTGAATAATTGTTGGTACGTCGCAATTCACCTTTCTAAATCGTTGCACTTTTCAGTTATTGTGTTCACTGATACGTTAACAAAGTACGCCCATATATGATTAGCACTCAGAGAGGCTCAAAATTCATCAAAATCATTTGAGGATTATAAGAATACTCTTTCTTGCGCACGTTAAAAATTCCAGTGTAATAAACTAAGGTATCCAATTATCAAGGTTTAGTATAATGATGAGATAACAAATCAGAATATATGAATTTTGATTGATTAATTTAAATATTCTAAATGGAAAAATTGAGGATGTTTCACATTGCATTAAAAATTAAAGGGATCACGAAATGCATGTACGAACTTCACAGCTATTGTACGCAGCTATCAGTCCATAATACAATTTCAACTAATTTCTGATACAAAATACAGATGTGTTATTAAAATACTTAAGTATTAATTAGTAATTAACCATATGATATTTATTTCGCCATATGAATCCGTTTTCTCTCACATAATTCATAATCAAGTTATTCATGAAAAATCACCCAATTTAATGCCGTGCTCGGTTTAAATAAATTTTTTAAAAAGCATTAAAAGTTAAATTTATAATGATACTGAAATGTCTAAAATATTTTATAGTGACTGCAAAATGCAAAGAATCCATGACCCTGTATCAATTAATCACTGACATCAGAGTAATTGGTGTCATTTTTCTCATTTCCCTTGTTCTCTGAAAAAAGGAAATGAGGAAAGAAATGACGCGTTCTCTTTCGTACGAATCCAATTAATTTCTTTCATGTAATTTGTTATTTATAGAGCCCATGGTCAGTATAATGTTGTCATAGTGAAATTAAGTGTCAATAATTTGTGATAATTAAAGTTAAACACACTCACACTCTCACACACACACACACACATATATGTATAAAATCTATGCGATATGCAAAGAATCCATGATACTGTCACAACTGACTGCTGACATCAGAGTAATTGGTGGTATTTCCTCATTCATACGAATCCAATTTCTTTCTTTCATATAATTTGTTATTCATAGAATCCACAATGCCAATATAATGTTATAATAAAAGAAAGTGTTTGTAATTTTTGATAATTAATGTTACTATATTGATACGTATGTATCCAATCCATATAGCCTTTTTTACATTAGTTATATAGACGTAGTTTTATCTTGTTTTTTGGGGATAAATAATATGAGTTATTAATTTTTTATAAAAAATTAGGTTGATGTTTTCTCGTTGTAGGTCAAGACAAGTGCAAACTTCAGAAAGACGTAGGACCTTGCAAAGCTTCAGAGGTACGTTACTATTTTGACAAGAACATCCAAGCATGCATAAAATTCATGTACGGTGGTTGCAAGGGCAACAGGAACAATTTCAAGGACAAAGACGAATGTGAAAGGGCTTGCAGGGCTCATTAATGTACGTATATTTTCCTTTAAGCCTCTTCCTGAAAAATGATCTTATTCTATTTATTGTAATGCCGCATTAATTCTTTAAAAAATCCTAATTCTACAATGAAATATTTGAAAAATACAAAGAACAAATACGAGAATTCTTGAGCACATTACAAAATTAGGTAAAAGAATAATGATGTTTCTTTGATTCCATATATAAGTTGTTGTTTACAATAGCACTTGTCGTTGACAAGCCGGCTGACATATGGCCGTTGCATCTCTTGTTTTATTTCCAGTAAGGCCAAGAGTACGACTTAGCTACACAAGCGCCACAAACATTTTTACGGGGCGGACTTCATTCATACATTTCATTCACAGGTCGTAATTTAGACCTGGGTTAGTGAAAGATCACTTCTGAACCAGGACCCCAGTGGTATTACTCTCAACATGGAGGACTTTGTGACCACGACAGATTTATACGCGCGCCAGTCACCATGCAGGCAGTGATTCTTCGGCCAGTGTGGTTCGAACTCACAACCAAAGGGATGCGAGTCCAACGTCCTGCCAACCAGGCTATCCAGGCGCGTCATGTATTCATAAAATGTCACATACAGTTTTAATTCAAAGTACTGTTATCTCTTAGAAACAGACAGATAGCGCTATGCTCAGCCTAATGGTGATTTAATGAGAAAATTTCACTTGATACTTGAATAATATAGGATTCACTTGACAGTTCACTATTATAGAAAATTTCACTATTATATGATTTTTGAAATGAAGTTCCTTAATTTTTTTCATGTGGGGTTATGAAAAGATGCCGTGGTGTAAATTACTGTTGTTTGTATAAAGCGCATTACAGCTGCTATTCAATCTATAACTTCTCAAGTAGTTGAAATCTATAACTTGAGAATAAATATCGCTTAGACATACTATACACAAAAGTAAAGGATTGTCCATTTAAATTAGTTAATTTCAGCAGTTTTAGTGTAGCCACTTAACAATTAATAATTTTTCTTTATATTTTTTTCATTTTACAGTATTTTGCAAACTGTTCGAGATTTCTTGGACACCCTATGTCTCGTCATTATTATAACAAAACATCAAATATACTATTATGTTAAATATGTTAATATTAATAATTTTCATTGGTACTAAACAGGCAACTTTGTCAGATAATTTTGCTCTCGAATTGTTGTATTTTGTTAATTAATGTCACAAGCCGATCCAGTTAATACAAAATAACATATTTTGTTGTGTATGGATTTTTTGGGGAGTATTTTGATATAATAGCTACGATACAACGAAATCTTTTCAAGCGACTATATTTGTAAGATTCACGCGTCCTGTTAACTTAACATCTTATATTAATATTGTCATACATAGGATTAATTTTTACTATTTAACTTTGAAATTGCAACTATTTTCATTAAACGATGTATTAATCATAATGGTAAGTGGCACGGGGGACACTGAGTTTATATTTTCACCCGCTCATATTATTTCTCTTAAAATACAACATAAATGAACTTTTGCTTTGTTCAAACTAGAGCCGCCCTGAGATTGCTTCTGAAGTATCAGCACTTTCTTATTTCCTTTATACTTCCTTGACTAATCAAATATTCCTAAGTACGCCAATAATTTTATCGAGATTAGAAAAAAATGCCTTTTTTTTTCTTTTTTAAAAAAAGGCATTTTTTCCTATTCTCGATAAAAACGCTAACTAAAGAAAAAAAATATCTTCTTTCTAACTAGTAACATGTGGTTTATAAAGCATGTACGATATTGTTTTTAATGTTTGGATTAGGTGAGAAATATAATAAATTAAGGAAAAATTAGAATAAAAATACACCCAGAAAGTATAACAGTTTAAATTATATATCATCATCTTCATAAAAGAGAAACACTGCTTCTTGCTTTAATGCGTCTACTTCAAATAAGATAAAGTTCTGAATTTGAAATGTAAATCTCTGTGTGCAAGACAAGGTATACAAATAAAGATTCTTTCTGACCATAAATAAAATTAAATTCTAGTTTGTATGATAAATTCCAAAGATTTTTTTGTTACCCCAGGTACATTATTTTTTTTAATACTAAAAATAATATAGATAAACTGATATTCTAAAAAGGAACGGTTGCAGAGAAAGGAGCAATATGTACTAGGAAAAATTAAAATACTTGTTAAAAATAAGGACGGCACTCGATATCTAAAGTGTTTCAGAGTACTGATACAAAAATGTCATCAAAAAACTAATTTAAATATTTCATTACAAATTTATAAATGAATATATCTAACTAGCCTTTTAATTAAATTAATTAATACTTTATTTTTTATACATATTTTCTACTTGCCGAGCATGGTTTACAGTTGTTTGAAGGAAATATTAGTTGAGTTTAATTTCAATTAAATTTTTTATATATAGTTTATGCAGGTGATTCTCTTCTTATTTGTGGATTAATAAATAATCGTGTGGTCATGATTAATTTTTAATTAGTTAAAATTTACAAAATATCACTTCAAAGCGTACAGCAAAGTTTTATTTCAATAAAATATGATAAACTTTAGTAAAATAATAAAACAAGTGAACATTATGAAACACTATCAAACACATATACATTCTGTTTTATTATTACGCGCACTTTCCTCAGAATATTTTGGGATTTCGAAAAGTATCTTTGTACAGAGATGGAATCAAAGTACATTTCATCAAAATAAAAAAGAATGAAGTAAAAGATGGGGTACATGTTTAAAAAGTTTTAAAACCCCTGAAATTAATTACATGTTTTATGATAATAAACTGATAAATTAAAAGCTAAAAATTTGAAAATCTATAATCTTCATAAATTCACAGAATTTTTTTGGTGAATGTTATCCTTGCAAGATTTTGGTTTTAGTAAGTTTAAATTTTTAAAAAGTAAGAGCTATGTTGCCAAAACATAAAATAGAAGAGATATAAGACAAACTGAATTTTGAAGAAACTGCGTCGGAGAAAAGTATAAATAGAATTTATTTCTTGGAGTGAATATTATTTTAAATCTAAATCCTATAGTAAGTGTATATTGTAATAAGTTTTTATAGGTAGTCATTCGCCTCCTATATGTAAACCTCTTTTTTTTGTAACGTCTTTATTTCTTTTATTCATTTATGTTAATCAGAATAAATTGTTTATAATGTCATATCCAAATACAATTAAATGGTAATTACTTAAT
>JAPMOQ010033054.1:0-11966 GCA_026543055.1 Argiope trifasciata
CAGAATTCCGACAAAAAACTAGTAGGAGTACTTTTGTACAACTCCTACAAAAACTACGATTCGCCGAATCGAGACTCCCTAATATTACCCACTAACTATTACCCGCGACTCAGTTCGCTTGGAGAGTTTGATGTATAAGTACGAAAAACTATCAAATAATGACAAATAAAAAAAATAAAACCTAACCTAAAAACGATACATTTAATAGTATAAGCATATACGAAAAATATATGATAAATACAATTTAATTACAAAAACACACAACTAACGTAAAAACAATTTATTTACATTGTATACCCAAAACAAAACAAAACTGCAAATCAAGTCCAGTCAAATTCATTTTATTTATGGATCGAGATGGAGATAGCTACAGCAGTATTATACACATCATTTTTAAACTTTTAATTTAAATGGAAACACAGTTGTCAACAATCACGCGCGAACTATCAACGCCAGTTGGCGTAATGCACATGTCTGACTTTCCTACGCCAGTTGGGGTATCGCAATGAAGATTAGAAGTCTTATTTCCTTTATTCTGTTTTCTTTTAATTTCAAAGCACTTCAGAATGAATCCGGAAAATCGATTCATTAACAATATTTGATTTTAAATACATCCAACACAAAGAAAATAAATAGAATCGTATAAAATAATCGGTTGAAATTCTGCTAAACCTAACCTCAACTACGTTGGGGGAAAAATTGGAACCTTACTCATCATTGGCGGGATTTGGCCTCAGCTTCTGCGGTTGAACGTTAGTTTTTAATAAATAACTAGCCGCCTTTGGCGACCAGCTGGTTCGCCATGAGTAATTCGTTCTAAAATTTTCAATTAAATCACATATTCATTAGCCTTGAAGTCATTCCGGGCACTGATTGACCTAAAATTAGTATTTTCTTTAAGATGATGGACGGAAAGTTCTAAAAGTACACCTTTTCCTAATAATATTCTTTAATTTTATAAATCAGTCAGTTTTAACCATCGGTTATGCTTCCAAAATATTAAAAAAAATTTCGATGATGTTGCCAAAATATTAAATATGTTTTTTTTAAGAAAGCGAGAAAGGGGAAAAAAGTATTAAATTAATGATACAGATATTGCAAACGATTACATAAATATGCCATTAAGTCGGGATCTCAATGCATATCCTGTCTAAATTCAATCAGGTTTACCGTAAATAAAGAAGATTTATTGAGTTAATGATATAGATATTGCAAGCGATTGTAGAAACCTTTGCTTTGCATTTATTTTTCAAAGAAAATATCACATTTTATACTTCTTTTATTTTATCCAGTCACGTGCTGAAAGTTGCATTTCTGTAGATTTCATTTACGATGTTAATTTTTTTTTTTTTGAACTTCCGGCATTCTTTTATTTTATTCAGTCACGTGATAAAAACATGGTTAAAATATTTCTTTAAAAATTCATTAAAAATAGAAGCTTACATTATAAATTTAAAAAACTGATACCATTAGAAGGCTAATTTTTTAATCTTTAAATTGGTATAAAAATCATGTTTGTGCGATCCTATTTTCGGAAGTTATAGCGGGAAAACGTCGAAATTTCGCTTAAATTTTAATTAATTCAAATTCTAACTAAAAATTCGAAAAAAGGGCTCCGAGGTGCACATTCCGGACCTCCAAGGTATACATGTACCAAATTTGGTAGCTGTAGGTCCAACGGTCTCGCCTGTAGAGCGCCAACACACACACACACACACAAAGAGCTTTATTATAAGAATAGAGTATAGATAAATGAACCGGAATAAAAAGTAGCCAATGTTCTATTCCTGACTCTAATCTATCTCTGTGCTAAATTTCATCCCATTCCGTTCAGGCATGATTGAGTAACAAACATCCATCCATCCGTTCAAACTTTCACATTTATAATATTAGTATAGCTATATATTTTACTACCTCCGGACAACTGTTCTTCCACTCTTCACTTCACATCCTTTTGAGAGCAGCCGGAACAGATCCGTGATGGTTAGTGACATGACATTATTCAATATCAATAATAAAGCTGTCTAACAGTTAATGAAGGGGGAAAAAAATGAGAATAAATTTTGATTATAGTATTTTCAACTTGATAAAACATTTTTCATCCTTTTTCTTAAAACATAAGTAAAAAATTATATCCTTTATTTATTTTAAAATTTTAAAATTAAATTTAATTAAAATGATAAAAAATATAATTAGCAATATATTTTTTAAAACTATAAAAATATATTTTTAAAATTATATTCTTTATATATTTTTTTATTTAAAAAATTATATACTTTATTTATTTTTTTATTTTAAAAATTATATTCCTCATTTATTTTTTTACAGTTTAAAAAAATTCAGAAAAAATATTGTTACGAACCTGTAATTTTCTTTTCCTGCACCTATAGTGTCATCACAAGAAAGAAGGATTTACATTAATCTGTATTGGACTGTGCCTGGGTGTATCACATTACAGATCCCAGGGCTTGACGACGAATTTGGCGACTTTAGCAACAAAATGGGTAATTCTCGAAATTTCGAGAATTTTCCTGATCCGTCCATTAGGAACTGAGATACGGCCAGAATGCTTCTGATTGGTACAGAAGTTTTTAACTCCACCTCCCAGGAGCTATAAAAGACCGGCAATCTGAAGCTATCGATCGCGTACACCTGAATTGAGAGATCTTAAATAGGTGGTCTTGAGTTGAGGAGTAGATTCGTCAATGAAGTCGTCGGTAATAATGATAGTCCAAGAGATTGGTCCTGAATTGTGTTGCTGTGAAAGGTTGAGTCTAAGCGATTGGGCCTGAATTGCGTTGGCGTGAGCAGTGGAAACTTAGCAAGTGGCCGACCTGAATTCAGTAGTCGTCAAGCATGTACTCCTGATGAGGATTCCTAATTGAGAGGACTTGAATTGGGCGTTGTCATGAAAGTGGAATCCTGAACCGGAGGTGAGTACAGAAGCAACGGCGGAGTGTGTGCCGTATTCTGGCATCGTCATGACTTGTGTCGTGGCCGGTTCTGTGAAGTAGTGACTCAGCAGCGAAATCAAGAAGAGACAGAAGAGTAGTTTCAACCGTTTGGAGAGACTTACGTAAGTGAAGACAGAATCCCTGAAAGAGTCATTCTGATGAGTCCTGTCTGACCGCTTTGTGTGCTGTTGTCGTTGTCACTACGAAATTACTGCTTGTGGTAGAGTGCTGCTGTCCTGCCCTGTGTATTCGTCTCGGCTATCTATAGCTGTCGCCTTTGCAAAGAATTGTCGTTTTTGTGTTGTTCGGTCATTCTGTAAATAAACATCGTAGTTGCGTCTTCTTCTGAAGGATTGATCATTGTTTTTTATCTTCTACACCCACTGCAAGTAAGCGAACCTGATGGATATTGAAATTTGTAACATTATGTTAATTTAAAATTATTAACTGTGCGATCTGTCTTTGCAGTCAGTTATTAATAGTTTCATATTTCAAATTGCGATTTTAATTTATTATTCAGATTTTGTAAAACAGTAATTTGTTTTTAATTTTCTGATTGTAATGTCTAATTATACTTTGTGCCTTTTGATGCTACATTCTGTGAAATTAAGATTGAGAGGAATAAGATGCTCATTTATTCTATAAGTTTCTAAAACAAATAGGATATCAGAATAGAAATGAAATCGATATGACCAATAATTTATTTTAAATAATCAAATTCTATTTATTGCACACTAGCCGCCTTTGGCTACCAGCTGGTTCGCCATGAGTAATGCGTCCTAAAATTTTCAATTAAATCACATATTTATTAGCCTTGAAGTAATTCCGGGCATTTATTGGCCTGAAATTAATATTTTTTTTAAATGATGGACGGAAAGTTATAAAAAAACACGTTTTCCTAATAATATTCCTTAATTTTATAAATCAGTCAGTTTTAATGACTGATTTAGAAGATTGATTGATGTAGCAACTTTTGTTTAAAATAGTAATAAAAATAATTTGTAAAATATGGCTCACAGAGCAAAGTATGAAGAAATCTAAAATTCATAATTCATCAATGCATAATTGGATTCAAGCCACATAAAATGCCACATAAATTCAATCAGGTTTATCGTAAATTAAAAAAAATTATTGAATTAATGATATAGATATTGCAAACGATCATAGAATCCTTTGCCTTACATTTTTTAAAGAAAATATCACATTTTATATTTCTTTTATTTTATCCAGTCACGTGCTAAAAGTATCCTTTTTTTAGACTTGATTTACGATGATAGTTTTTTTATTATTATTTGAACTTCCGTCATTGTTTTCTTTTATTTTATCCAGTCACGTGCTAAAAAAAACATGGCTACAATATTTCTTTAAAAATTCGTTAAAAATAGAAGCTTAAGTTATAGATTAAAACACTGATACCATTAGAAGGCTAATTTTTTATTCTTTAAATTGATGTAAAAACCATGTTTATGGGATAATATTTTTGTAAATTATAGCAGAAAAACATCGAGATTTCACTTAAATTTTAATGAATTCAAATTCTAATTAAATATTCGAAAAAAGGGCTCCGAGGTGCACATTCCCGACCTCCAAGGTATACATGTACCAAATTTGGTAGCTGTAGGTCCAACAGTATGGCCTGTAGAGCTCCAACACACACACACACATACACACATCGAGCTTTATTATAAGTATAGATAATAAGAGTGACAAAACATTAATGATAAGAATATAAATATGAATTTGAGCTAAAATTATTATAAACCAAAAAATAATTTCATACAAGGGTTGTTCGAATAAAAGGTACGAAATGTCGTCACAACTTAACCGTTAACATATTTGCCTATGCTGGCCTAATAGAACGTAGCGAGACATCTAAGGATACAATTGGAGTCTCCATTGTAGATCGGAGCATGCGCAGGAGAATGCAAAGGCTCTTATAAAAAGCGCAGACCAATTGACTGATAATGAGGAAATTCTCGAGAACAGAGGAACCATCAACTCCGATGTGTACTGTGAGACACTCCGAAGACTACGCTGATATATCAAGAATAAAAGAATGTGGCTAATCATGGAGGGTGTGATTCTACTCCATGATGACGCGTACCCACACTTCTCCACGGTCGCACAAGCGGAACTGGTGGAATTCAAGTGGAAACAACTTCATCGCCTTCCCTACAGCCCGGACATGTCACCATGCGATTTCCATATGCTTGTTCACCTAAAAAAAGATCTGAAAGGGAAACGCTGCATTTCGGATGGTAAACTCAAGGACACATGAAGATTTGGATTTCGTCACAACCATAGGAATTCTGTTAACAAGGAGTCCTTCGGCTCGTTGCTCGGTGGGATCGTTGTGCTGAAGCTTATGGTATATTCTTTGAATAAAATCTGCATTTATATCTAATGTGTCATTTCGTACCTTTTTCATTCGAACTCCCCTCGTATTAATAAATATTATCTCATGATCCAAAATAACACTGAATAAATAGACTTTACTTCTGTAATTGACAAAAATAGATATATAAAATAGAAATTTCCATTTTAAATGGATGTTATTTGTAAAGAAAAAAAATCTCTATTTAATGAATTTTCATAAAAGGCATGGAAATAAAGCTTAATTTTTGAAATAACCTTTGAAAAGTTACTTTAATAACATTTATCGTACAAATCAAAATCGAATGCGTTTGGATATATCAAAACTTTCCTAACTTACATTAACTGCGATTTCGCTCAAAATAAATACTGAAAAACTGAAATGAAATGAGAATAATTGGGGTTGTTGAAGGGCTGAGGCGTGACTTTGGGAACAAAATGCTTTAAGATCAAATACATGACCTGGAAATGTTAAACTCATTAACTCATAATGTTCATTAAGTCGGCTTTGGAACTTTTATTTTATCTAAAACTAAATTCTATGTACATCCAATGCTTTTTAAAAATAAGAATCACTTTCATATGAACGAATGCTGTGAATGCCACCAATGCATTCAGTGTATGGGGTCAATGTATAACGACTTTTGTCTAAGAAAATATCTTAAAATAATGGAAATTCGTATTGGTCTCACAATGAATTTCCTGCATTAAATTCGCTAAGTAACAAATCTGAAGCATGATGTTAAAATTTTGCATAATGTTACAAACCTGTAACATAATGTTACAATGTTACATAATGCTACAAACCTGCAACATAATGCTATAATGTTGCATAATGTTACAAACGTAACATATTGCCACAATGTAGCATAATGTTACGAACCTGTAACATATTGTTACAATGTTGCATAATGTTACAAACCTGTAGCATATTGTTACAATGTTGTATAATGTTATAAGCCTGTAACATATTGTCACAATATTCATAATGCTACAAACCTGTATCATATTGCTACAATGTTGCATAATGTTACAAACTAGCATATTGTCACAATGTTGCATAATGTTACAGACTAACATATTGTAACAATGATGCATTATGTTACAAACCTGTAATGCGGCCTCCCAGCACCATTCAGTCCAATTTACAATCATCTGTATTGAATGCTACCCCCTTGTGCCGAGCCAATAATTTAAGAACTTGGTATAAATTTGGCGTTTATTTGACTACCGAAAATATTTTTGTACCGGGTCGGTACAAAAATTTAAATTTTATACTTTTTAAAGATTAATCCCCTGAAATTTTTAATCAATTTCGTAACATTTTTTACGCAACTTTGCTATTTATACTCTATGTCTATGATCAGTATTTAAGGAATAAAAGCTGCGGTCAAGATTTTTGAGACATCTTGTGTATCGTTTGATTTATTACAAAAGATACAATATAACAAAATAAAAAATATATTAACCCATTTTACATAAATTAATGCTATATGCGAACGTTCTTAATTTTTTAAAGTTTTTTACTCCAACAGTGCTAAGACGTGTCAGACAGTTTGGCTCTATAGTTGGAAACAATAAAGCGCCTAAGTGCTTAATAATAGTGTTCCGGATTTTATAAAAGTAAAATTTCCGTTGTGGCTATACAGAAAAGTATTCTAAATTGGTATGATAATTGGTTTATAATAAAAATATATTACTTTAGAATAAAGAGACTATCATGATCCAAATATACAATTTAGAAAAAAAAATTACTTCTAAATATAACACAAAATTCCCTGCTCACTGTGGTCACTATTCTTTTTATAGGATTGCAAATCGGATTTAAATTTATTAAAATTTCAGTAGTGAAAATTTGTGGGAAATATTTATCGTCTGAATATTAGAAGCTTATAATTGAGATATCATATTCAATATTTTGCGAAATCCTTTTATAATTATTAAATGTTGTAGAACTTGCAACATTTAATAATTGTAAAAGGATTTCGCAATTTCTTAAGGTTCAAGCAATTTTAATCTTCGACACTGCTATAAGAATCAGAAATTTGTTTTTCAATTCCTATTATTAGTTCACACTCTTCTTATATATATTTATTTATATATCTCGATAAAAATTCCAATAGTTAATAAAAAATAAAAAAACTTTTATTCATCCACTCGAGTTCAAACACATTTTTTAAACGTGTAGTGTATGTTAATACAGTTTTTTATATTAATTAATTCATTAAATTTAATTAATTTTTAATAGTTTAAATAGACATTTAGTGGTTTGTAGTGAAATTAAATTCAGGTGACAGTAGCTCAATCAGTAAAATGGAAAGATTTCAGTTTTTTTCACTTCAAGGTGATGAATGCGAGTTTTGTCCTTGCGAAAATCCATAATGTTTTGATACTTAATAATTTTTTGAATTATTATTTAATCAAAAGTAACTGAAATAAAATTCCTTCTTAACTTAAGTAGGAATTGAATTTTTTAAATATATATATTATTTGTGTGTATATTAGTTTCGAAAGAAATTGACAAAGTGATTACAAATTTGTTGCCAAAGAATTTTATCAATAAAATTTTCTTAGAGGAAATAGAAAATATTTTTCATGATGTCTCTAATCTAATAGAATTTCAAAGCGAAACTTACTTCTCCCAAATTAAATACCAAGTGGTCTCTGTTGAGAAATTGTATGAATACACAATATTTTAGAATATCTTACAGAAATGTTGCCTTTTTGATGGAAAAGGCTTTATAATTTTAAGCATTAAATATTTGTTTATAAATATTTGTCTAAGCATTAAATATGTGTTTCGAATATCCTTCATAGTGTAACGTCTTGAGCAATATTTCAAAACTGCTTTCTCTAATCATTTGCGTCGCTCCTTCAGAGAATATGATTCCCAGAAGATTTCTGCGGACTTCTTCCTTGCGTATTAAAGTTCTCCATTACTCCTCGAATAACAAATCATCCTTTAATGAATAGTATTATTCAGCAACCACCAGAGGGCAGCACTGGTCTCTTAGAAAGAGGAATAGGGAAGTTAATGTTAAATGGGCTTTCAAATGTCTTTGAGCAAAATGAGATGGAATGAGTCCTTGGTATGATCAAAGTTCATAATTTATCCTCCATTGTGGTAATTATCATTGAGTAAAATTAATGCGAAGAAAATTACTTACTTAAAAATAAAGTTCTGTTTATGTACTTAGTGCAGTAGATCTAAAAAAGTTGAAATAGCGGAACGTTGTATATCTATTTTATAAAGAAAAATTGGAACAAAAATTTTAGTAAAACTGAAATTGTAGGGTGGATCTAATGCCACTTGATCATACCTAGCCGAATAAGACTAGCACTTATGTGTTAAAACAGAGGTGTGAGCCTTTCGTTCTTAACGAGCACCATTAATGTAAAATTACGACTTTGCTCAAACACACATGACCCTTTTTAGGGGGCGGTTGAACTCATTCATCCACAGCCAATCAGAATTTAGATCCAAATCAGAGAACGACTCATCCCTGATTCAGTACCCTCAGAGGTATAATTGGTGATGGGAACTTGGCTAATTGTGGTGGTAGGTCTAATACCACTTGGTCATACCCAGCCCGAATGAGAGGAGCTCTTTCAAATGAAGGCAGAGGTGTGCGCCTTTGTCAACGAGCACAATGAAGGTGAAAGGACGACTTTGCTCGAACACACACGACCCGTTTTAGGGGGAGGTCGAAATCATTCCTCCTCAAAAAATTTACACCCAATTCTTAGACTGACTCATCCCTCATTCAGTACATCCAGAAGTATAATTTGTTATGAGAACTTGGAGGACTTTGCAGTCTCGACATATTTAACGTGCCCCCACTGCCATGAGCCAACACTGCGATCATTGGCCGAGATGAGGGCAGAACTCCCCACCTTTTGGTTTTGTAACTGACGCTCAACCAACCAGGCTACTGCGGTCCACTGAAATTGTAAAGAATAATAACAAAACAAAGAAACGACCCCTGCAATTTATCTCCAACTTTTTGCTCATCATCATGAAGCATATAAACATTTCATTCCAATATTAAAGGATTCAGACAGTTCCAATCCAGACAGTTTGAAGGGTTCTTCAAGTTCTTCATTTGCTTGCATTTTTAATAATGACACCATCTAATTTCAACATCACCCTTCATGATCTATTTTTACTGCAGATATCAGTGCCATCATTTTTGCATTATCTCAGATTTCTAACAGTCCACCTAATAACTACATCATTTATTCAGGCTCAAAAAGTGTCTTGGAATCGTTACCATCTCTTCACCGTTTCTCTCATCAATTGATTTTTAAAGTTCTTGAATCTAATTAAAATAAAGAATCTAATAAAATTAGATAAAGTAGAATCTAATTAAAATAAAGATTCCAGTGAATAAATAAAAATTTGTCTTTTAAAAATTAATTTTATTATTTTATTTTTATATTTACTTTTGAGATTTAATGTTTTTAATCGTATGTGTAATGATTATAATTTTATCAATATCTATAATATTTTAACCTAATATTTACAGGCAAAAGCACTGAAGTATTTATATTATTAATCATTTAAAATTTAGATTTTTGGAAAAATATATTTGGTTCCAAGATATCCTACAAACAATTATTTATTTTCATCCTTTGAAATACGACTCGATCAATATTTACTTCTTTTGACATTTATGTTTTTCTCAAACTTTAAAAACTAAAACCAGAGTTCAAAAATTTTGAGTCATCCAACCTTTCTTCACATGGAAGATGAATATTTAAGCTGTCTTTTTCCTGCTGATGAGAATAAAAATCATTTCGAATTTCAAAGTGTTTGTTTATCTTGTCTCCGCTTTTGCGCTTTTGAAGATAATTTTTCTGTCGCTCATCGTCAGGGAAAGAATATTAAACTTAATTTCGAGTTGGGACTGAATTTTTAGTAGCATGTAAGGAGAAAAAAAAACTTCTGAATTTATTTACATTTAAATTTATGGAAAAATATGGAAACTTTGGAAAAATCTGGAAGAATTATTGACACACCGAAACAAAGTATTTGGAGAAAGATAATGTGAATAAATTTCGGAATGTCTATGAAATAATTTTAAGCAGTTCAGATTCTTTTTCTTTGTGTGTGTTGCCTCAAGAAATGCTGCTGCCACCAGAAATTGCCCCAAAGAAATGCAGCTACATTTATGCAAAATTTATGGAAAATTTCGACAAAGTTTCATCTCTGCCAGCAATACCGTAATTATTTGCTATTGCTATTTGCTAGGTGGTTATTGGGGTGTGGCGATTTGTTCTAGTATTATTCCATACATAATCCTATCCTCTGTACTTAAGATTTAATAAAAATATAACAATTTAAGCACTAAAATCTGCAGAATAAAATCTTTTTTATTTAGTTCAAACTTTCCATTAACATGTTGTCCTAAGTCCAATTTACTAACCCAAAACTATTAGCTGTTAAACGGTTTTCTAACAGAGTTCCGCACTTTTTACTGCATGAATGGCAGCAAATTTAAATCTTAAATTATTTTGGGGCACCTTTTTTAAAAACCATCCGAAATTTAAAAGTTTGGACAAAATATTGCTTATGTGGAAGCAAAGCTTCGGTTATTTGCTATTGCGATTTTCTTCTGGTTATTGTGGTGTGGTTATTTGCCCTATGTATTATTCCATACATAATCCAATCCTCTGTACTTAAGATTTTATTAAAATATAATAATTTAAGCGATAAAAACAGCATTTTTGATTTAGTTCAGACCTTCCATTAACATATTAGCCTACATGTTACACTCCATTTTACTAACCCAAAACTATTAGGTTGTTAAACGGTTTTTCTAACAGAGTTGCCAACACTTTACTACACGAATGGTGGCAAATTCAAATCTTGAATTATTTTGGAGCACCTTTTATTAGAAATCATCCGAAATTTAAATTTTTGGACAAATTCCTTTGATTTCACTGCGATTCAATTCCTGAAAGAAGTATTCATTTTCTTCCTATAAAATACGCCCTCAAGTATATTTAATTTTTTATCTTTTTCTCGGACGTTAAGAAATGAAATCCCCAAAGTTTGAAAAAATCGAGTTATCTAAATTTGTCTTAACACGAAAGATAAATATTGAAATGTGTCTTTTTCCGGCAGACGAGAATAAAAACTATTTCGAATTTCAAAGTGTTTGTTTATCTTGTCTCCACTTTTGCGCTTTTGAAGATAATTTTACCGTCGCCCAAAATCAGGAGAAGAATATTTAAACCTAATTTCGAGCAAGGACTGAAATTTTATCTGCCTGTCTGAGGAAGGAAATATTTCTGAAGTTATCTTTAAAGTTATTAATAAAAATATTTAAAAAATTGTGACATAAAGGCACAAAATATTTGGAATAAGATAATGTGAATATATTTCAAAGAGTCTATGAAATGATTTTAAGTAACTCAGTTTTTTAAGTTATGTTATTAATCTACCAATTATTGGGAATTGCCTTTACTATATTTTTAAAAGGGGAGAGCAAGGGGTTGAAAAATCAATACATTTATGAGGTTCGTTTCGGTTTTATATAGTTTTATAGGGTTTAGAAGGTTTTATATGGTTTTAAAGGGTTTATATGGTTTTATAGGGTTTATAAGGTTTTATAGGGTTTTATAGGGTTTATAAGG
>JAPMOQ010033062.1:0-16514 GCA_026543055.1 Argiope trifasciata
TTCTAGACTCTTCGAGATGGGTTTTCCTGCAATGGAGAGTAAAAGAATGAAAACGCCGATACATTTATTAAGAAATTTTAACCTTTAACATTCCACTGGCTCCGCTTACATGCACTTTCAGGCTTAAAGCACTATATCATACAATGTTTTATTGAAGTAATAGAGATAGGCATTTACTGAAATCACAGTTACTAATTAAAATTTGTAGTCAAAGTAGTTACATTGTCTTTTAAGAAATTTAATCAGCGAATGCAACCAGAAAAGTTTTGCTAGCATCTAATCAGTTTTGAGTTGGCAAAGGATTAATGGTTAGTTTGCATTATAAATCTGGAACAGAGTATTTTTTATCTTAGCCTAAAAGTATTTGGCTTTAAAAGTACGAAATAAAGCGCTAATGTTTTGTTTCCACAGCATTCTTTAAAAATTATTATTATTATTATTAACTATATATCTACCACGCACCTTCTTCACCAAATCTATATCAGAGCGATATTAACTTAGAGTTTTTTTTAATTAAGATTCCTAACTCATTTAGGATGTTGAACTTTCTTATTGTGGAGGGGAAAAAAATCTGAAAATTGCAATGGTGTAAATCCAAGGTTTGGTGTAGCAAAGATAATTAATATTTATTGCGAATATTTAGACATTACATTTGGTCATTATTTTTTAGCAATCTCACTCGGCAAATTTAGTTTTAAAAATAAAATAATTGTACTCTTATAATTTATTGCGTGCGGTTTTCTCAGGAAGGCATCCGAACCACTTAGACTTTTAAATAACAGAATGCCTTACATAGCTAAGGCATAAAATAGTTAGGAAATATTAACCTTTGGTGTGAATTTAGCATTTTTACTGAATCTAGTATATCATCCTTGGCGAGTTATTTGACGTTTAAACCCTGGCACATGTTAATAGTTTCCCAAAATCTAATTTATGTTTTATGGACGTTTTTTTTTTTTTTTCAATCAATTGATACAAAGATTTGACATAATATTGAACTTGAAGTCACAAAATTTCATACTAAATTAAATGTATTTGAGTCATTGTGATTTTGAATTATCACGTTTACATATTTCTGAAAGTACACTTTGACAGACAATCATTCCGTAATTGGATTTGGCTCAAAATTTAACAGGTATCTAATAGATGATGTATCTATGTACCAAATTTTATTATCTGACTATCTTCATTTTGTAATCATTGTATTAACTTATATTCAAAAAATCGGACAGATTGAATTCCTCACAATTGGTTTTATTCAGAAATCTGTAAATTTGGTGTCAACAGTAAAAAACGTTTACCAAATTTAAACCGTCTACTTCAAAGCGTGTTTTTGTATTTTGCCAGAGACAAACAGACATGTGTTTTCCAAAAATGTGTTTTTACGAACACGAGGAGGTCTGAAATGTGGAGATATGTCAAAATCTCGATTTCGAATTTTTAGACGAGTCCTATTATTTCTCTGCGTACAAAAGAAAGTAATAATCATTCATTTCAATGCTTATTTATTTTTATGCTATTTGCTTATTTGCATACTTTTCGTCTTTTACTAATAACAACTTTGCCATCGTCCAAGATTAACAATAATTAACACTTAAGCTAAATATCAGTTAAGAAGTTATGGATCAATAAGTTAATCGATTAGATTATTGTTTACAAGTCGCACTAAACTTTGTTTGAAATGCTGTACATGACACTGACATTTTTCACAAGAAGTCAGCATTTTTCAGTTCAGGAAAAAGACCAGCCACCCCATGTTTGTCAGCACCCCGTCGGCAAAAAACAAACGGCAGAATTCCCGGTATTGCTTTAATTTGAGACGAACTCTTGCCGAACATACTAACACCAGATACACAACATGCAACGCAGCGGGTAGCATAGCATTTGACACAGCAAGACACATGGCCGGGATCATTTGAACAGAAAGGGTACCCTGTACTTTTTTTTTTTACCCATTAGCATTCCCCATGCTCGGTTATTCGAACCCTACTCTCAAATTCTGAAAAAGAACCGTCTCCACCCTCGCGCACTGTCTTGTACCATATGGCTCGCGCTGACGATACAGTTACAGTTCAGCAGCATGATATATCTCATGACAAGTGGCTGGCCGCAGTTCAAAAGAAAGAGTATGAAAGAGGGAGGTTTGTCTTTTTCGATAAAGTTGTCTGGATTCCGTGTACTGGTTAATGAAAAACACCAGTTGTTGGGCTATAAAACTTTTTAGGATATAATTCAAGACGAGGAAGAAGGGGTTTTCAGGATGGGAAATAAAAGCAGTTCCACCAGTGAATTCTAGGAGTGAGTGCTCAATTAACTTCTTAAGAATCTGGATGAAGTATTTGATTCACTATAATTGTGCAGAAAAAATCCATCAGCATAAATTAACTTGTTTTGAAGGAATTGAGAAATGGGAGCTAATTTCAAAAAAGGGTCTATAAAAACACTAGCGTCGCCATGTTAGATCTGTTGAAAGAGAGGGCAAATTTCTTAATGTCTTTATTCTTCTGTTTTATAAACAGATACTTATTATTTCTATTTTTATTTTTTGGTTGCATATTTCATTAAGATTTTTGTCTGGATTAGAAAACATTTCGTAACATTTTTTTTTCTATTCTCAAGAATTAATCAAAATATTTTTTCAGAAGCACAGCTTAGCATTCAGTATTGACAAGGAAGAAAAAAATTTAAAGCAATATTTTCAGTGGAAATTTAAATTTTAAAATGACTGTTTTTAAGTTCTTTCCATTTTTTTCTTTCAAATATGAATATCTTTAGTTTAAATTATGTTAGCAATATGTTATTGTTAAAATATGTTACACAGAAGTGAGCATAGATTTGCATTTTATATTAAGTTACTGTTGTCACAGTAAAAAAAAATTAATTCAGTATTACCATTTTATATTATAGATATACTGGATTCCCAATGTGAAAAAGTGCCTCATCCTCTAAAATTTGAAAATTGTTGTGATTTGAAATTTTTTTAGACTACTTGCGGATAAATAACATACTAAAAAAATTTATCTTTTTTTTGGGGGGGAGGCACTGAAAGTGTTTAGCTGACAAACCGCCACTTTGAAAACTGGGAAGTATTATGAAGAAGAAAACGCTAAAAGTGCCACCAACTTTCTCATATATAAACAAATTGTGGGATATTCTTGTGCTTAGTTTAGTAGACACATAATCGACATTTTGATCTAAAATTTATTACAAATCAGCAATTAATCAATTGCCCATTTGCTCCCCATCAGCAAATATTAATTGCCTATTTAGGCAGATAGACTTCCATTCTTTGCTTTTAATCAGAATTAGATACAGATCTACAGTATGATATTAAGGAAGCTAAGTTTCTTAAAATCGAAATGAAGATGATTTTTTTCTTAATCAGGAATATACTGGACTTGATGTATATTCTGTATATCGAAGCCGTTTCTTTGACAAAAGTTCGATTTGTTAGTGTAGCACCGAAGGAGGTTAAGTGAATCTCGAGATCAAAGTTGTGTATTATGGGGAGAACACAGACTTAGATAGCCAAGAAACTGGATGTATCTTTACGTCGAAGAGCTCTTGAAAATTCCAGTCATTAAATCTTCTATTAAGCACGTTTCACAAAAACTCTTGTCTTTAATTCTCTCCTAATGTAAAAGGTTAACGTACATTTTATGCATTCTTAATTTTTCATAATTTAATATGCAATGTAAAAATATATATGTGTTTTTCTTGTCCTGGACCAATATGTGTTTTCTCTAGAGTCATTTGTTGTTTTCAAATGTCTTTCCTTCCTTCGAGCTAGGCGGTGTTGCTGTTCTGCGGATAGATCAAAATTGCATGGCATAGGCAGAAAAAACGTAAGAAAGCTAAATAAAGAGCATATTAAAAAAACATATCCAAATTTAATTCATTCCATTGTTGAGTTATTATCTATAGTAACGAACAGGGACAATTTCAAAAATAGTTTCGAATTCACGAATAGTTATTGAAAATTCATCATTATCTCGGTAATATATATATATATCTTTTTATAGAAGTATATAAAAAAATTCAAATTTCTAATAAAGGGATACTTATAAATAATCCTTTTTCTGACAAACAACAATTCAATCTCCAGCAGATTCCATCCAAAGTTTCAACTGGTGCAAATTGACACCCACATTGCGACTCTTTAACAGGCAGATGATAGAGTCATGTCCATTACTAGTAGTAATAAATTACAATTATTAAAGATGACTTCAGCTAGGACAGTAGAAAAAAAATGCAATGACTGTGAGATGAGACAGGCATTCCCGGAAATGGGGAGGAGGGAAAGGACATGTGTTCTGTGACGGTCAACAGGTCTCCCCGATCCAAATCGCATCGGGAAGAGGGGGGTGTCTCGAATTAGGTGACACTGATTCGAAACAGACGCAGCCGACGCCTTGCGCGGGTGTTAGCAAACAGTCGGGTTTATGTTTCTAAAGCGAAGATGGCAAAATATTTGCCTCCACTGATTAGAGCGAAACTGAAAGATACGATTACTCTTTGCTCCATCCCCTAAGCTTTGGAGGTGGGATTGTAGACAATGAAGACTATTATATACTTGCACCCTTAATGACTTGCTTTCCGTCGTTGCTTCTGGTAAACACCTGTTAGTTTTTTTATTCAAAGCTTTTACGGTTATTGGTCGATGACGGAAAATTTTACCGAAAAATCTTCATTTCATCTCAACCATCAAGTGCCTAAATCAGAAAATTATGACAAAAAATAGTTGAACCTTCGATAATTAGTGGAAGCATCAAAACTGTTTTAATCTTATTTATGAGGAAAGATTTAATTTAATTAATATTTGGAAAGATATAATTCAAGTTTGATCCAATTTTCATCTAATGTTTCAGATAAGTGATTCCAAAATTTGTAATTTTTGCACTTTTCTTTCTCTCTCCCTCACTCTCTTTTACCAACAATTTATAGGCAACACATTTATCAATAATAATAATAATAATCTGTAAATGAATAAGTGTATGTAAAATTCTGTGACGAATCATACCTCATTTTTAGAACTGCATAAATGTACAATTTTATTTCAAAAATTCTCAAATCTATAATATTTTTTTCAAAAATGTCAAACATTTGTATTTTTTAAATATACTCTATTAATTTCATTTTCTCAGTTTTAAAATTAAGGCATCATTTGGCTCTGAATTTTGTATCATTTGATTAATTTATGGTGCTATTTAATGAGCAATGTTTGTAAGTTAATGAGGGAATAATTGAGATTTTTCTTAGTCTCATCATTTAAAGTACCGGCAGAAAATTGGTGCAAACCATAAATAATGCTTTCAATACAAGACTTAAAACAGTTTCCAGCTCTCCGCAAATTATGGTAGGCAATTTTTTTTTCTTCTTGCTTACATGTAGAAATCGAATTTCCTTGCCCATTTCATTAACGCCCCCGTTCAGTGATTTCTGCTGAATGTTGCCTTTTATTTTCTGATGATTCTTGTAATTTTGATTTAATAATATCAAAATATGAATTTTATATTATCACACCTTATTTTTATATTAACAGAATAATTATTTAAAATTTTTATTAATTTTCGGCATAAAAGTATACAAATAGAAAGTATTCAGATACCCACGATCTTCATACAAAAACATTTTTGAAACTATGTATGTCTTATGAACAAAAATCACAAGCAAAACAACTAAAAATAGAGGATTTTGGCACTCGAATCTATAGGGGGAACTGTAAGATTTCTGTAAAATTTCCCAAAAAAATAAAAAATAAAATCTTTCTAAAGAGTTTGTCAAAGTCATATGTATATGAACATAATAACAAACAGACACCAACAAACAGAAAATATTATTTATGGTGTATGATTTTATTACTAGAATGATAGATCTGTTTCTAATTTTAAACTACAAATTTAGACTAAAGGTATGCCAATGCACATGCTCATGCATAACATAAGAAATAACTTAAAACTGCAGCAAGCTCTTAGAATAAATTTTAGCATACAATTTTAATTAAAAAATTATATATATATATATATGCATATAGTATTGAATTAAATCAGCTAATGGATATATTGCGAGCCTTTCCAAATATATGTGGCCACGATAACACGTGCCTAAAAAAATAATTCTAAATTCTCTTTAAAAGTAAATTTTAAAATAAATCATAAGTTGTTATCTATGTCAAATATTTGATAAAATATGTAAACAGAAGGAGGCCAAAATGTAGATCCAATTCGTTTCTTTGCCAAGTGAGATATAAAATACTCTACTTAGCTCAAAAATATAAGGAATTCAAGAGTAAAACTCCCTGGTTCATTTATATTTAATAAACCAAATTCCTATTACCTTTTCTAAAATATATATCATTAAAAGACATCATCAATAGCTTATAGTCTCCATAAAATTCACGAAATTTGAATTATATTTAGCAAATCACATTGATTCCATCGCATTAATCCTTTCCTCTATTCCTGAAGATAAATGAATTTTCTTTGCTTAAAAAAACTAAATTCAAACAATCAACAAGAGCTTATGCTCAAGCAACTGCTTAGACATAATTCATTTCAATTGGATTAAATTCAGTAAACGCCAACTCTCCAATTGCACCTAGCATCTTATTTAACATAATCGATTTCCATTATCTTCGAGCGTCGGCGTCCTGGCATAGGGGTAGCATATCTTCCCAGTTATCTGGGCCTCTCGGGTTCGAGTCCCGGCTCGGGAATGGTTATTTTGTGTTCTCTCTGTGAGATGTATGAATGAACTCCCCAGTAAAAAGGGGTTGTGTAAGGGAATGTGTCCTTCATTTGAGCTTGAAGTCAGACTTCTGCCCTCTGTTGCTCAGGGTCTTTACCTTTAGAAGCTACTGCACCCCCTTTCCATGAAACAAGGATACGACATCATCATCATCATCATCTTCGAATACAAATGAGTTATTTTTGTTTCAAATCAATTTACAACACCCTACACACAAATAGCCAACCTCATATTAGTCCCAATTGGTGCAGTTTCAACAAACGTCAACTCGCCAGTTGCATCTTGTTGAACATAGCAAACGTCATTCCGCTATATATACCTAGATTCGGGCTCAACATAATCTATTTTTACTATCTTCGAGTACAAATAAATTATTTTTGTTTCAAATCCATCTACAACAGCCTGTACACAAATAACCAACATCATAATTAATCTCAATAGGTTCAAATGCAGCAAACATCATTCCAGCGAATATCTACTCTTCGCTCCGTGTACAAGATAATATATTTCTATTACCTTCGAACACAAACGTGCCAATAAGTCACGTCTGTAGAAGCACCTGCACGCAGACAACATCTTAACTGTGCATAACTTGTGGACGAGAGTCTCGTAGTATATTACAGTTACCCGCAACGATATATTTTAACAGAGTTGCAAGAAACTGTGCCCACCGCGCACACGACTGTCTGCTGTAGTCATACATCAAGTGTCGTGGCCTTTGCACGCTGAGCATAAATATCCGAATAACTTTGTCGTTTCTCTGGGAAGATTAAGAAGACAGACAGAATTAGAAAGTTTTCTTTTTTTCTTTGGTGGTCATGTTAATAGTTACAAAAGCCGAATGGCTTAAAGCTCAGCACAGTGTTCAACTTGCAAAAATGTTTCAGATGGATATTTCTGGTATGATAATTCGAGGAAGAATAATGTGTTTTTGAAGAAAAGGTGTTTTGGAAAAGGAATTATGAAAATGACTATTTTAGAAGGTTTATGCATTATAAATCATAATTATATGCCTTTATTATTCAAATGGCTAGGTTAAGCATTAAAAATCATGAATAAGTTTTGCATTAAAAGTTTAACATTAAAAATCATTAATGTTTCGGAGATGGTATTAGTTTAGTTAAATATTTGAATTATTTGTCCTGAAAGCTTAAATACTGTTATTATCTAATTATAAATTTTTTGAGCATTTCCGATATGATTTTAAAGGCCATTATGCCAAGGACTTTAAAGGTTTAGGTTCATAGATAAATTTAGCTTTTATGCATTAAAAAAATATCGTATTTCAATTTAGATGTTGCATTATAAAGCGTAAGATATAAAAAAAATATTTGTACTAAGTTGAGCTAATATCCGAAATTTGATTTTATATTTAATTGAAATATGTTTTAACGGAAATTATTAACCAATTATCTAAAGGTATTTTCATTCAGAAGATAAAATTTCATAGTTTTTTTTCTTTCTTTTATGAATGTTCGATTATCCATTTTTTAGTTTTCCTTATACCTTGTATCGTTGTATATATATTTATTTATTTGCAAAAACAGTAATTTCTTAAAAAAAAAAAAATGGTTTAATTATATACATTTTTTTTGTTTCAAAATATAAAATGAAATTTGAGTATTATTAGTTTTACTGGCGGAAAAAAAAAATCAATATTTCGAACGAATAAACGGGTTGTCAAAGGCAACTAATTACAAATAATTAGGCTTGTTACTTTAGGATCTAAGAAGCTCTAAATTTTACTTCACATCAAGGTCACTGGTACTCTTTTAAAAACACAGATTTACTAAAAAGATCAGATAGGAATAGTGGAGGATTATCGAATATTTGCTTAAAACAAATCCAAAAAAATTACTAAAGCCATGGTAGGTAACAAAAGCATATGATGATGATGTCATATCCGCGTTATTACTGAAAGAGGGGTGCAATAGCTTCTAAGGGTAAAGATCCTTAAGCACCAGTGACAGATATCGGACTTTTAGCTGATATAAAAATGATACTCACACACTCACTTGCACAAACTTTTTTTATAGGATGGCTCTTTCACACACCTCCCAGAGAGAACATACAGTGCAGAACAACCATGCTCCGGATTATGCTGGGACTCCAACTCGAGACTCCAAGATCAAGAGGAAAACGAGTTACCTCTGGACCAGGTAGCCGGCAACAAAGCATATAATTATAAAGCATTTTATGAAATTATTTCAGTCTATAAAATAAAATGCAGGAAATTCCTTTAATTACAATTTAAAATTTAAAATAAATCGAATATTGTTAGTTATAACACTGTGATAATAGATGTGTTTAACTGAATTTTTATAAAAGTATATCAAAATTTTCTTTCATTCATGTATTGAATATTTTAAGTTTTTCAAGGTCCACAAAAAAATACAAAATATTCAACTAAGCCTTTAGAACACATACCTTTCAAAATCTAGAATTTAAAGTTTCCAAACTTAAAATCTCTTTTATTTAGTTCTTATCATTGTGATAATATGAGGAATGTAAAATGGCTTTTTTTTTTCATCTTTTATATTTCATATTCAAAACACCACACTTTTTTTCCAAAGTCTCACGATTCCTAAAATGGGCATGCATTTTCCTGGAACTGAAACAAAAAATGTTCCTGCTAAGATTTGCGATCACGATTCGAAGTTTTTAGTTCTTTTTTTAAAAGTCAAGATAGCACGGATCGGTTTTGTAGTGCAAGAGAAAAGTTATGGCCACTACACTGAATTCTTACTACCTCTTTAAAGGCATTCCTTGAGCGCCTACGCCTTTTTCTTACCATAAAGACTCGCGGCCAGTTGAACTTCGTTATTTCGAACACTTTGTGTAAATCTTTAGGTTTTATAAGGTAGCTGTGACACTAACTGGTAACTGCTAAATTTAGCGTCGGGAAAGCCATAATGTATGTGGGTTCCTATTGTTATGGGTTAATGGTAGGAAACTCGAGAAGGTATGGAAAACAAAGAATTGCTGTAATAAATTATTTATTTATTTTTCGGAGAAGTTGAGAAATGTGAACGAGTAATAAACATTAATAACTTATTTTATATTTCTTTTCTCTCTTTTTTCTCATTTATTATTTTTAAATTCAATTAACCAGACTTCGCATTGGTCACACTTGACTTACGCTCAAACATCTTTTGTTTGGTCAGTTTGCACCGATGTGCTCAGATTGCAGTGTCAATCTTACAGTTTTACACATTTTAATTCAGTGTCCTAAATTTAATACTCATCATATGCGGTATTTTAATTCTTTAACATAGGAGATGCTTGAATTAGTGGGGGAAAACCCTGACAAGTTTTTTTTTGAATTTTTAAGAGCCGTAAATTTCATCCATTTAATATGAATATCATGGGGTTTTTAAACATTTTTTAGGAATCTCTTCTATAGTTGGAGCTCTAATTTTAAGATCTTTGTCCTTTAAACTTATTGTACTTTGATTTTATAAAACCAAAACGTTGTTTGCATTCTGACCTTGAAGAAATATTTTATTTATAGACCATTTGGCAATAAACATATCACTTGTTTGGCGCAGAATGGCCAGCTCTGGCCCTTGCGCCATAAAACTCCAAACATCCATCCATCACATTTATATTTAATTTGTTTCAGATTTGTAAAGATAGAATTTTGTTACTGATTTTTCATTCATATCCTTGATATGCTGGTATCTTGAAATTTCGCATGTTAATCTAATCTCTGCGATGAAATTGATTTTCAGGACGCCTTATTTATCAATTAATCGATTCACTTATTTAAATTTTGAATTCATATGAGTGGTACCACCTGATAGTGATATACAAAAAACCCCTGATATACATAAACAAATTAATTTCAAAACTCCATAATATTTACAACAATGAGTTATGCAATAATCAATAAAAGTGAAAATCAAAGTCAAATGTGCTTTAGGTTGTTAATGCAAAAAGTGTCGATAATAAATAAAAATGTATTCAAAATTTTTTTAAAAAGATAAATTTATATCATTTGTTTGTTTAAAATATAAGTGGCGTGGCATAAGTAGAAGTAGGGAAAAGGAATGAAATCAGTTTCCCTCGTCTTACCTACCATATTTTGAAAGGAAAAATATTCTTTCACAGGGCTTATGTACTATTAAGGTTCAGTAGGGATTTTTGACGCACACGCTGATATAGGCAAGGGAAACACAAGGATATTTTTCAAAAGTTTCCTTCAGGAGTATTTAGTGTCACATTTTGACACGGATTTCTTTGACACGTGTAGTTTTAGGAAGGGAAGCTTGAGTATCTTTGAAAGAATGTTATATGCATTCCTTCACATGAAGAATTAGAAAAAGCTGAAGTGAGCCTTTTTATGAAGTGAATGTAGAATTAATTCAATAAAAAGTGGAAATTGGATCAGAGAATAAGATAATATTTTTGAATGAAGTTAATATAAGTAAATTTCAAATGAAAATTAGGAAATTAACTAAGATACTAAGAATCTTTATTTCTCAAATTGACTATGTTTTCTAAAAATATTCTAGGTCAAAAGACATCTTACTCTATCTGAAAAAAATTAATTACCTATCATGATATAGTCTCAGAATGTCGCAACTTCCTGCAATGTTACACATTTTTTGTTCCTTTGAAATTTCTTATCTTCAGCTCTTTCTAAAACTTTATTAATTTGCTTCGAAAGAACCATATTTGTGTTGTAATAATGAAACTATTCACTATGATGTTTGCGAATTATTCGAGGAAGAAAGGTTTCAGATATTGTCTTTAAGGTTAAAACAAGCACTCTTTACAATACATCGTATGTAACTTCCCTGGGGTTTATGTAAGATAAAGCTTTTCTCTCTAGCTTTTCTATGTATAAATTTTCTTTAGATAGGACCACAGAAGGAGAACAGATCAATTATGAAAGAATAATCCTTTCCGTAGTATTTCCTTCTTCATCTCCTTTTCCCTGTTTTCTGTAATGGGCTAGCAAGTATCAACATCACCCCGAGCACGGTGTTTTTGAACTCGAGCATCATATTTAGGCTTAATGAGTAAGAGACTTGATTTTTCCATCAGAATATATGATCATATTCCATCGTTTGTAACATTTGCTCGAGTAAAAATATATACACTGATGGAAAAAAAAAATCCCAACACCAAGAAAAAATTATTGTACAGTAATGAAATTTTAGGAATACATTTGTTTAGGTAACATATTTAATTGATTAAAGTTTCAAGATCCCAGGTAGAGCCGTTGGCGAGAAGAGCCATTTCAAATGTGAAATGTTGGTACATTAGTAACCGGTGTAACGCCAGAATTTTGAATGCAAGCATGCAAACGTGCATGCATTGTGTCGTACAGGTGTCGGATATCAGTTTGTGGGATAGAGTTCCATGCCTGTTGCACTTGGGCAGTCAATGCAGGGACGGTTAATGCTAGTTGTGGATGACGCTGTTGTCGTCCAATGATGTCCCATACGTGCTCGATTGGAGAAAGATCTGGGGATCTAGCAAGCCAAGGCAACATGTCGACGCTCTGTAGAGCATGTTGGGTTACAACAGCGGTATGAGGGCGAGCGTTATCCTGTTGGAAAACACCCCCTTGAATGCTGTTCATGAATGGCAGCACAACAGGTTGTATCACTAGACTGACGTACAAATTAGCAGTCAGGGTGCGTGGGATAACCACGAGAGTGCTCCTGCTGTCATACGAAATTGCTCCCCAAACCATAACTCCAGGAGTAGGCCCTGTGTGTCTAGGCCGCAAACAGGTCACTAGCAGGCGTTCACATGGCCTCCTTCTAAGCAACAAACGGCTGTAACTGCGACCAAGGCAGAACCGGCTTTCATCAGAAAACACAACAGATCTCCACTCCGTCCTCCAATGAGCTCTAGCTTGACACCACTCACGTCGCAAATGGCAGTGGTTTGGAGTTAGTGGAATGCTCTGTACAGGGCGTTTGGCTCGAAGCTGTCCTTGAAGTAACCGATTTGTAACAGTTCGTTGTGTCACTGTGGTGCCAACTACAGCTCGAATTTCAGCTGCTGACGCAGTACGATTAGCTACAGCTATACGCCGAATACGACGATCTTCTCTCTCAATAGTACCACGTGGCCACCCGGAACCTGGTCTTCTTGAGGCAGTACCTTCCCTTGACCACTGCCGCCAATACTTATGCACAGTGGATACATTCCTGCCAAGTCTTTCAGCAATATCGCGGAAAGAAAACTCACCTTCTCCGAGCCCTACAACACGACCTCGTTCAAACTGAGTGAGCTGTTGATAATGGCTTCTTCGTCTTCTCAGAGGCATCCTTGACTAGCATTAACCTACTACGTCAAATCTCAACTGTAAAAAACGATCACGAACCTTACAGCGCTTATTTAAAGCAAACCTCATTTGCATAGTGTCGCTACTAGCGCCACACTTACGCGCGTAGCTCGAAATTTGAATCGACGTCATCTTTCAGATGTATAAACACGCCTACCAAATTTTGTTTATCTAGCACAGCTCCTTCCTAGTGTTGGGATTTTTTTTTCCATCAGTGTAAGATCGTTTGACCTGCATCATTATCAATTACAAAATCTCAATTTTTGAGGGTTTTTTTTAAAAACAAAAACAGGATTTTTAAATAAATTCTTTGACTTAGTGTGTGGAAAGTAAATGAGCTGAGGTGTGCAATTTTTATTATTTTGCACTTGTGTTGATTAATAATGTTTTCACTTCACTTGGAGATTATTGTTAATATTTTCCTTTAGCAGCATTTTTATCTTATACATTTGGTAATGCACTTTTTTTTTCTGTAAGCGGATCACTATTTGCTTCAAACTAATTTGACTGGTTAATTTTGATTTGGATATTCATAAATATTTTGGATAGAAAAGATTCCACTTCAAGGAAACAAACTTTAACATTACTATATATTTAAGTCTAAAATATACTATAAATAATCAGTTTTTAAGCATTCTGATAATGTATTATTCAATAATATTTCCTTTTGTAATTTTCATTAGTTAATCGGTGACAATCATAATAAACAATATAATCTAGTCTTGATAATCAAGAGCTAGATTTATTTTTAATACTCCTGCATCATCTTTTTGTTTTTCTTCTATTCATCTTTGCATTAGTATGATCATTTGACTGGATAATATAGTACAAAGATGGAGGTAAAAAATCAGAACAATTTACATGTATAAGTACTTCTCCCCTTCGACTACCTTAATTCGGCGCATTTTCCGTTTCGTAATGTAATGAAGAAAGTTGAATATGCATTTTGGGTGCTCTCTTTTATCTTTATTTTATCAAAATTTTGATATTTATCTACAATTTTGCTCGTAATATAAAATGCCAAATTTCATTTATCTAATTCGTTGCGTTTTTGAATCATCTTTTTAATAAAAATGCGAATCACACAGATTATTACATCATTGTAAGATTTGAGCTCCAATTTAACATATAAAATTTACATAATAAATTTATACTGAAAAATTTTATGTGGTCTTTTGTAATCCTAAATTATTATGCAATTTAATTTAGAATTTTGCAATTCTAAATTAAATTAGCCCTTGACAAATCTCGACCGAATTTTGATAGATATATACAAATTAATTATTAATAATATCTACAAATTTCATGGTTCATGCGTAATACATTTTTGAGCTATCGTGTTCAGAGAGGGAAAGAAGCATAGTTCCGAAAATGTATTTTTCTTTTTCAGGAAAATATGTTACACCGATAGCGGCGAAATTTCGCAGGCAACTTTTTTTTTGTATATTAGGCATACAAGAAAACAATTTAAACACACGAGAAAACAAAAAACGATATAAACGCCCTTTTTTCTTTATATCTTCAGGGCTTCCCTAAGATTATAGACACAGTATTTTTATGCCTTCTCATCTGGAAAGGGAATCTATCCCCTCTTACTAATACGTACTGATATATTTACTTGCCTATTCCTGAACTTACATGTCAAGTCTCAATAATACAATAACATAATTTTCAGTTGCATCAATAACTTAATTCTTATTGTAATCCAACATTTATTATGAGGGATAGAAATCAGGCATCACTTCGAACAATTTATGGTTTTGGTTGATTGACAAAGCGTCCCATCGTTGAAGCTCCCACAGGCCAAATGATTAAACTGGCCCTGCCGTAGCTACGACACTCGACAAAATGTAAACATCATTTAAAATATCTTTTAAGAAAAAGATATATCGGAAATATGAACCACCACTCTTGGAAACAATGAGTTTCCTCTATCTTTATATGATGGAATGAGTCGTTGAATGACAATTATCTCTTTCACTTCCATAAATCTCTCAATGGATAGAAAACAGACATGATTTCAGATAATCTATCTTTAGACACAACGATATCGGGACATAGAGTAGGTACGTTGTAAAACAAAAGGCAAGATATTTGAATTTATCTCCCCCACCATCCGTTAACTCTTAGAGCTAATCGACACTCCTGGCTAATCGATAACGGAGTTCGCTACACCCACAACACAAGCCACCTTGCGAAAAAGGTGAGAGCCAGATCATGGGAAAAGTCAACACACAGATTCGGTACCCGTTTGATTGGATAAGGCAGCAAACAAACCCGAGATAAAATGCCGAGAAAGCAAAGGTCGGACGCAATGGTGGAAATAGCTTCGGCCAGATAAGCATTCCGTCAAATCCTTCTTCAATCGACCTTATCGGACGGCGTGCTTGAAATTGGAGAGTCACTAGATTTCTGTCTATTTGCTCAAAGAAGGATGCTTCAGTTGGAGATGTAACCGTTTAGATTGCAGGGTTCTGAAAACGGCTTTAGGCTTTCTTCCACTTCTGGGAAGGAAGTCTTTTTTTTTTTGGACCCATTGTTATTGTTCCGAAATTTCCTTGTGTAGGTTGGTAGGTCCACAGGTCCATGGACTTTGACACAAGTGGGATTGATCTAAGTTTAAACTTGATGGCTTTATTTTTTCTGGTGGTGAATTTTGATTTGAATCGTAGTCAGATGAAAAGGACGGGACCTGAGTTGAAGACCTATACTATCGTCAAAATATAAGGCACATGAGATAAAAATAATGCCACAGAACTTGTATAAGAGGCAAAAATTTAATATGACTTTGAACTTCGATGTTTCGCTCCCCAAATATTTTTTTTCCTTGCAACTATGCTTATACAGTCAGGAATCGGTGAAAATAATAAAACTTAATTCACAAAGTTGATGCTATATTAAAACAATCATTAACTCGACAGAGAATAAAATTTATGTCACAATATAATTCGAAACCGATAAAAGTAATGCAAAGAATTGATTACAAACAAAATTAACCTCTGGAGCAAAGTAAATTTGAGGAACACGGAACAAATATTAATTAATAAAATCATAATTTATTACGTTACACACATAGAAGTTTTAATGGCTTAAAAAACGTAAAAAAATGATTAATGGCAATTTTTCGATGATGTGGAAAATGTTTAACAAATCAAATAAATATAATTGTTACATTTTCCTCAAAAATACAATTTTATAGCAAGTATTAGATTTTGTTTACAATATCTTATTTTTGTTTCATTTTCTGATATACTTTGAAGCTAATACGGACCTGATCGTTAAAAGAAGAAAATCATTCTTATAAACTAAATAATGAATCGTTTTTTTTTTTCAGTTAAGAATTAGCAAATGGGACATATTATTGTAAAGGCTAACATAATTTTCAAAGCAGTAACAAAACTTTTAAATTTAACTATAAAATTTTTTTAATTAACTATTTCGAAGCCTTGTGATATTGCGATTT
>JAPMOQ010033063.1:996-13293 GCA_026543055.1 Argiope trifasciata
TATTTTGAAGCAAAAGTTGAGTCATTTTAGTAACAACAATTTTAACCTTAACTATAAAGCGAAAGTATGAGTTTTTTTAAAGAAATAAAATGTCCAGTTTGCTGCATATTTTTATTTATTTTGAAGCCAAGAGTCATTTTAGTAACAATTTTAACCATAACTATAAAGCGAAAGTATGAATTTTTTAAAAGAAATAATATGTCCAGTTTGCTTGCATATTTTAAATTTTTTTGAAGCAAAAGTTGAGTCATTTTAGTAACAACAATTTTAACCATAACTATAAAGCGAAAGTATGAGTTTTTTTAAAGAAATAATATGTCCAGTTTGCTTGCATATTTTAAATTTTTTTGAAGCAAAAGTTGAGTCATATTAGTGACAACAATTTAAACCATAACTATAAAGCGAAAGTATGAGTTTTTTAAAAGAAATAATATGTCCAGTTTGCTGCATATTTTTATTTATTTTGAAGCCAAGAGTCATTTAAGTAACAATTTTAACCTTAACTATAAAGCGAAAGTATGAGTTTTTTTTTAAAGAAATAAAATGTCCAGTTTGCTGCATATTTTTAATTTTTTTGAAGCAAACGTTGAGTCATTTTATTAACAATTTTAACCATAACTATAGAGCGAAAGTATGAGTTATTTCAAAGAAATAAAATGTCCAGTTTGCTGCATAATTTTATTTATTTTGAAGCAAAAGTTGAGTCATATCAGTGACAACAGTTTTAACCATAACTATAAAGCGGAAGTATGAGTTATTTTGCGTTCAAGGGTGGAAATTTTGTTAACTATAATTATCTTAATCAAATCAATTGAAAAATATTATAGACTTATTAAATTTATTATGAAATATCTTTTATTAATTTCTCCTTCTCGGTTATATAATCAATGATTATTTTTGAAGAACGTAAATATACGTTCCGAAATTGTTTGAAAGTAATAAGAGATTTTATACAGTGTGTGGGACACACACGTTTTACTCACAAACATTTACTATTCGGAGAAAGGGCACTTACATGCCCTATATGCAATACTGCTTTTAGTGCTTATCATATATTGATTGAGTGCCCCAATTTTAATACACAGCGTATTCATTTTTTTAAAACTTCATCACTGACGATGTCAGACATAGTAGAAGAAAATACGCATGGAAATCTTTTACAATTTTTTTAAAGGCCATTGGCTTCTACGATTATATCTAGGTTCTACCACTTTTAACCTTGCAGTTCATCAATACAAGGTTTTTCCATTTTTACAAACAACATATTAAACTTTTTACCGCGTGTAATGCAATCTTTTAATGTAATTCTTTTATAATATCTTTTGATACAATTATTTTAACATTGTCCCTATTCGGCGGTTGTTAATAATCTAACCATACGACTGGCGCAGTTTAGCCAAGGTTGGCTCATGCGCCACTAAAATTCACAACAACAACAATTTTAAGGTTAATAAATAGCATAAAATAGCATTAAGGTTAATAAATAGCATAAAAAAAGATTAATAAATAGCATTAAAAAGTTATTAAAAAGCATAAAAAAAGATTAATAAAAAGCATAAAAAAGGTTAATAAAAAGCATAAAAAAGATTAATAAATAGCATTAAAAAAGGGTAATAAATAGCATAAAAAAGGTTAATAAATAGCATAAAAAAGGTTAATAAATAGCATAAAAAATTAATAAATAGCATAAAAAATTAATAAATAGCATAAAAAATTAATAAATAGCATAAAAAATTAATAAATAGCACATTCTATTCACCCTTTTGATGGCGTTCTGGAATACTAGAAAGGAGAAAATAAACAATAGAAGAAAAAATTAAAAATATTGCGATAGGTAATAAAATTATTCAGTACAAGATTACTATAGAGCTTTCGTATACAATATGCCACATTGAAACGGTGTAAGTAAGTAATACGATAAATTATCTTCAAGTACAAAATAAGTCGTAGATTTTTTACTAGAAATTAAATGTTTTTTAAACCAAATTATTAAAACCTCAGAAATTAATCAGAACTTTAAATACATGGTTTCAACGATACCTAGCTATTATTCCTTGTAATCGATTATCTCCTGAGTGTTACTTGAAAAGAAAACTGTCATATTTCTGAAAGCTGCTCTTATCCTTAAAAAACATCTGAGCAAAGATCCAATGAAACAAGTTTTAAAAAAAATTTCAAGTTTTAAAGAGACGAAATTAAATGATCATAGAAGACGAACAACGATATTTCATAATATAAATTTAATTTTCATATATAATTTATTTTATATGAATATTATTTTTCATATATATTTCATATTTAATTTTGTATATTAATTTATATTTCATAATATAAATTAAATTTGATTTTAAGAGCAAAAATAAATAATTAATTAAAATTGAGGAACACACCATTTAAAAATGCCTAATAAGCTGGGTTAACATTATCACTTTTTTCAAATCAGACCTTTAAACCAATATATGTTGATTTAAAAGTTCTAAGACCAGAATGATGAACAATAATTAAAAAAATGCAACACTAATTAAATAACAGAAGAAGAAACAATCCTTTATCATTGTTTGACGGTATACAACTATTTTTAGCTTTGTAACTTATAGTTCTTTCTGTGATTAAAGGGCACAGCCGCATCAAGAAATTCAATTCAAAATTTTCTATCACGTTTTTCTTTGATAGGACATTTAGTTGTTATTGTCAAGTATCGCTTTCTTCCCTCTCCAACATTTATTCTCTTTTTTTTTTCTTTGATAAGTGGCTGATTACAAATTCCATATTAAATTTTTCAATAATTTGAATTTAAAATAATTATTTCCGCAGGGTTCCAAAACTGCAACTAGGAAAAACTGAAACGAAATTGTATACAGTAAAAGCTTCCTTTATTCGCGTTTTCACTTTTCGTGGATTAAAAAAAATGCGACCCCAATTCCTATATTCGCGGCTAAAAATTTCTTTATTCGCGGATCTAATAAGTTCTTACATAATAATCAAATGATTCCAATAGGTATCCAGCCCAATATCCTTTATAAATGCCGTCAAACGGACTAATAAAAAAAAGTAAAATAGATCTTATTACAACATTGTCTGATGTGCGGTGTTAAATGCAATCTGCAAACATAGCCGAAATCGCGAATGTAATAGGACGAGATGGGTTCGAACGGATAGAATCAAGTGACATTCAGGAATGGCTTGAATCGCAAGATGAAGATCTGACCGAAACCGACTTGGTGGAACTGTTAAATTCACAGCCTATTGAAGAAGAGGCTTCCACAAGCACTGGAAACGCGACATTTAATTTGAAAAAACTTAGTGAAGGTTTAAGAATGGCAAATGAACTTTGCGATTTCTTTGTGAACATTGATCCGTCTATGGAACGAAGTCGTATTTTTAATAGGCAAATTGCTATTGCGACTGCTACGTAACAGTCTGAATGGAAGGATCTTTTAAAAACTGCCAAGCAAAAGAAAATTCTTCAAACCATTTCCTAAGCCTTAAGATAATTAATCAAAATGTTCAAAAACTTCAATTAAATTGATTTTTTTACATATTTGTTTGTTTTTTATTTCGTCACCTAGGAACGTATCTCCTATAATCCCATATAAATGACCATTCCGTATTCACGGTTTCTGTATTCGCGACATATTTATGGAACATATGACCCGCGAATAAATAGCTTTTACTGTGCATCAATCAGCAAGTAGTTCCTTGGGAACTTATTAGAAATTGACACTCATCCAGTCAAGATTGGCAACTGAACAATCTACTTAGTTCTCGAGTGTTAATTTCGAAAAGACTAACTACAAGAGGCATCGTTGTTATTGACAAGTATTGCTTTCTTTCCTCTCCAACATATATTCGCCTTTTTTTTTTTATTTCATTGTGCAAGGACTTTGACCTAAGCTCGCAAACAAACAAATAAATTCCCCGTATCAAAATTTCCTTCCGCGGTCCAACGCCAAAAATAAAAGAAAAAAAAAACTCGACACAATAAGAAAAGAAACAGAAGGAGAGGATAGGCAGCCGGTTTGCAACGAAAATGATTAATAATCTTTTCGTTACGATGGTTCGACGGTTAAAGACTAATAAAACAGAAATTCGCAGGCTTATTTTGCTACGCGTCTGACTTGCTTGAATTTCAAGTGGTGGAACTCGCTTTCAGCAGTTCAAACATGTGACTTATTAACGGATTCGTCCACCGCAAAACAAACCGACGAAAACAATCATTCGAGGCTGCATGCTCAAAAGGAACAAATAAAATCTCATGTACAATCCTAGGTCACATGAACTGTTTTATGGGGGGAGGAGGTATGAATTTAAGGTGTTCGACTACGTTAAAACTCTGGTTATCGTCCACATAGGCAACTTTTTAAAAATCATTTCGTGTAGTTTAGACTTTTCTCTCTCCAAAACAGTTCATCCTCCAGGGTCACATATTTTTCAACTAATATTTCTTTTTAACTTCAGCTAAACTTTGTCTTTACTTTCAATTTTCTCAAAACTTTAAATTTCATAAAAATTCTTTACCGTTAACATGATATCTAAACAAAAAAAAAAAAATTATAAAAAATTAATAGAGGTATTTACATAAAAATTTCAGAGAGTGTTTTAAATAATATTAGACATGAAACGAACATGACAAAATTAGCACATAGAGCAAGAACTAAAATAAGAATATTTTTTTAATGCAAATAATTCTTTAAAATATACATTACAAAACAGAATGTTACACCCACCTCCCCTTATTGTAAACCTTCATCCCCCCCACCCATCGATACATAAATTAATCCACACATGTCGGTACAGAAAGACGATTAAAATCGCAACCTTATAATACATAACAAAATATAGGAATTTCAGCATCCAGGCATTGAAAAAGAAAAAAATCTTTTCTTTCTAAACAAAAAGTCGGAAAAACTCTATCCAATTTTATCAACATCTCCTCGCCTTATTTCTTGTAAACAACACGTGTATGCATCGATAGGCGGACAGATACGGGAGCTATGTTTTCTTCTCTTCCCCATTGCATTTTTCGCTGATAAGACAAAAATCCAATATTCGCAGAAACATAAAAAAAGAAAAAAGAGAAACGCTTATCTAGAGTGTTTTCAAGTCAATCCTGAGAGGATATATTTACACATAGCGGATGTTCAATCAAGCCGTAAAAGATTCGGCCAGAATTAGAATTTATGGATGGTCTCCCAAGATAGATTTTAATTGGCTACAATACTAAAAATATGTAAACATGTTTTGCCATTATATATATTGAATAACGTACCGTATTTGTTCATTAAAATATATATTAGCACCTTGAAAGTCCAATGGCAATGATAATTTACGATGAAAATCTTATCGGTTTCAAAATTTTAACATATTTCAAGATTTAATTAATACAATTGTTGTATATGAAATAGATAAAATAAACGGTATTATACAATACCAGGACACTACTATAAATATATAAACATGTTTTCCCCTTATATACATTAAATTAATAAAATAACCTATCAGCCTATCAGCCCTAAAATAACCTATATCAGCATCTTAGTCCGATGGTAATGATAATTTACGATGAAAATCATATCGATTTCAACATTTTAACATATTTCAAGATTTAATTAATACAATTGTTGTATATGAAATACATAAAATAAACGAGTAGTATAGTATTTAATTTATTTATTATTACCTATAAGATATAAATAACTTTATGCATATTAATATTTTACATACAAATAATATATACATTAAATATAAAAACTTACATACATTATATATTACATATACAAAAATATATAACAAAATTCGTTTTTAAAAACAAAAAAAAAGTTTATTAACCCATTTGCATCGTTAGCGTATATATACGCTCAATTTTCCAGGTCATCATCCCTGGAGCGTATATATACGCCGCATCATATTATATGCTATGCATATAATATGAACTATATTCATATTATATATTTATATGCCTCCCACATTTCAAATATTACCACACTGAACAAAATGACTTACAAATAATGCTCAAAAATGATTTTTTTTCTACTTTTATACAATTTTACACCTAAATATGAAAACATTTTCCGTGACATGGGCTTTTTTTTCATATTTTCATATGATGCAAATGGGTTAAACATTAGTTACCTGATTACCTGCTTCATCGGAGTCAACGTTCGCAAAAATTTTGAATTAAATATTTTATTTAACTTTGTCTCTTAATAGCTCTTTCAATAAAATATTTTTAAGCTTCAAATAGCTTGCAATAATGCATAAGTTTTAAGTCATTATGTTCATTGTAATTTATATCTTTTAAATTTTCTGTTAGCTTCGGTAAAATATGAACTTTAGTGGAACTGATTTCGTTAACATGAAAATATTTTTAGTTGAAATCAAGCAAGTTTTTCTGTAAGAAAATATAAGAACAGAAAACAGAAATGTTCGACACTGAAATCTTATGCACAATACAGAATAATTTTCAGTATTTATGCAATGTCTCAAAGAATTATTCAATGAGCACTTCTCTGATTCATCACAAAATACAGCTTTTAAATTTTACATCCACAAGGACTTAAATAACGTACGTAACAACATTTTATTTTGGTCAATAAATATATTTTCAAGAATTATGATCCGACTAGGAATATCGTTCGGCTTTTAAATGGCTAGATTGTCAATGTTAAGATGTGTTTCGTCGCATGTGAATGTGCATGGAAATGAAATTACTGATGGTCTGGCCAAAGAAGACAGTCATAAAGATACTGCTCATGGTGGATGCCTTACTTTTTCAGAAATCACCACCCGGGTGTGGCAAGATATCTGTTCTTGGAGAAGGGCCCCCAAATGAACAGTATGCGGAAAGTTGCCCTGGTGCTGTTTTAATGGGGTTGGCAACGGATGCAGTCAGACAACTCTTGTGGACATACTTGTATGCAACGAAATGTGAAGCGTCACAAATTTTATCCCCTGCGTCCAAAATGCAATGCGTCTTAAGCAGTTCCTGCCCACATTTTGGCCTGCATCAGTTTCAATAAAGGCTGTCTGTACTAGTGTCTTGAGGCAGTGTTTCATTGTTTGAAGGTGTTCGGGCTCATGGACTGGTCTCATGTTACTGTCGAGCAGGTGGGATAAAGGCCTTATCACACGGCAAAATATCTTCGGCACTTTCCGTCAGCAAACGACAGCGAAAGTGACGTCACTTTAAAGTTTCACATGATTGGTTGAATTTCGTTTGCGGACAATATTTCCAAAGGCATTTTTGAACTGGTTAGAAAAACCGGTACTGTTTGACCGGTTTTTGAGGGTAGAAACGGAAAAGTGCTGGCGAAATTTCACCGTGTGATAAGGCCTTAAGCCACAACACACCTTTATTTTTGTTGAAAACTATTCGCTTTTTGCTCGTTGAATATTGTTAATTTTTTTAAATAATGTAAATATAACTTCATGTCTATTATTCCGCCAAATTATCAGATATTAAAGCCATGTTATTTTGTCTCTCCCATATTCTCTGCTGAGTGTGCACATGAACATTCCGAATAGGAATCAATTCCGTGGCATCATAGGGCAAATAAATCCATAAATATCCGGCACACTTATATTCTAAATATCTTGTTATTGTAACTTTATTTTTTATACATCTAGGAAACTACACAAATATTTAAAAGAAACCTTATTCTTTAAACTTTCAATCAAGCGGGCGCAAGCATCAATGAAAACGGTTTGAACATCAGGGCAACAATGTAATATATAGTTAAAAATCAAACAAGAAAATATTTTTTTAAAAAATTGCCTAAGTTCAACAAAATTTGCACGACTATTAAATTAATATTATAAAAAATATATTTTTTAAAAATTTTGAAACGATGTAGAGTTTTCTTTTGGGCGATGATATTTTTGGAAAAAAACGCCCAAAGACAATAAATTTCAACTCACATTTTAATTAATTAAAATTCTTTAAAACACACACATATATAATTTCTCTGAACGAAAAAGTTATAAAAGATGAAAGGAAAAAAATGATTGTTTGTTTTCTTAAGTATATCAGAATTATTAAATACAAATATTTAAAGTAATCCAATTGATCGTTTTTAATGCCTTCATAAAACATTTCAAAATTCGAATTCGCAAAACGCTTCTAAATTATAAGGTGAATTAAAAATAGTGATATCGTTATCAGAAATTATGATACTAAAAGCTATGTTTAATATAATAAATAAGTCTAACTTTTTAAGTATATCTAAACGTATATATTTTTCATTACACTAAAAATATATAATAAAATTACAGAAATTAAAGTATCATCAGTTTTTAAAATTTAAATCTTTATTAATTATTTGATGACTGATTTTTTAATATAAATGTATGATAAATATATTTTTCTGACTGATATAAATATATTTTTCATTACACTAAAAATGTCTAGTAAAATAAAGTATCATCAGCCGGCGTTCTGGCATAGGGGTAGGTAGCGTGTCTTCTCCATGATCTGGGCGTCCCGCGTTCGAGTCCTGATTCGGGCATGTATATTCTTCTACATTCTATCTGTGAGTTGTATGAATGCGCCCCCCTGTAAAAAGAGGTTGAGCAAGCGAATGTGTGTGTCACCTTCATATGAGCTAGAAGTCAGACTTCTGCCCCCTGGATGCTCAGGAGTCTTTACCCTCAGAAGCTACTGCGCCCCCTTTCTGTGGAAACATGAACTCGACATCATCATCAAAGTATCTTCTTTTTTTAAAATTTAAATCTTTATTAATTATTTGATAACTGACGTATTCATATTTAAATACTACAAATTCTTATTGTATTAAAAGGACTTAAGTATCAAGCAATTCCATACATCTGCTCTGGGTAAAACACGTAAATCCCAACATAACGGAAATAAATGTATCACAAAAATTAAACCTTTTACAGAAAGCGGATGAATAGAACCATAGAAAAATAATAAATCAATCAAACATTTAGATGTATGTACAGAAATGGTTAAACAGTAATAGCTCAGCAATTAATTATGATTTCTCTTAGCGCTCAACACCACCATTATCTCATTTATCTTCATTAATATTTAAAATGTCAGAAGTAAACAATTATTAAGTTATCTCGTTTTACTATTGCGGTGTAACTTAATATCTACGAAACGAAAGTAATAAATCATCACAAAACAATTTTTTTTACGGTTAACGTTACGCAAGAATGTACATTTTCACAAACAATGCTATTGTTTCTGGAGGAAATTCGTAACAAGAGCAGATAAGCAAATAGAAAAAAAAAATCATACGGAATATCAAGTAATATAAAAGAAAAATGCAGTCATACTTTTCTTTTCAGTTTTCTTACAATGCAGCACAAATTATTCGTTAAAGCGTCCTTTTTTTTTTTTTTTTTTTTTTTTGCAACACTTCTTCTAAGGCAAAGTAATCTTTAAATTCATGAATTATTGTTCTAATTTTTCATGCATATAAAAAAATAAAGTAAATCTCTGCTAATGCATCTGTCCGTCGTTTGGTGTTCTATGGAGTGCCAAACGATAAAAATGCAGTTTTTTTTTAAATTTTATTTTAATAAATTAAATAATTAAATTTACTTTCATGTGACCCAGAAACGATGTTCATAAATATATTGGTCATGACAAATCCAAGGCTGTTACAATAACAACACTTAAGATTATCACAATTTGAAGTTTAAAAAGATTTTTGAGTATCATATATCAGTTACGGATATCAAATTATGCATAAAAGACTCAACTGAATCTAAACAGAATCAAAATCCCTGGCAAACATATGGTCAATGATGACCTGATATAAAAATATATATAAAATAAATATAAAAAATATATAAAATAAATATAAAAAATATATAAAATAAGTATAAAAATATATAAAATTCAAATAAAAAAATATAAAATACATATAAAAATGGTATAAAAACTGTAATATAATAGCACAAAGGAAACATATCGTCCTTAAAAAAGAATTTATAAACATTTAGAAAAGAATAAATTCACATTTATGTGATGCATATCAGATACACAGCGTTAATTTAGCTAGATAATTCGTGTTAATAAAGAAATCAGATCATTATTAGAAACTAATAAATTGTATTTAAATTGATAAAAATCTCCGGTTTTCTTTTATTTTATATCAAATAATTTATATCAGATTATTTTTGTATCAAATAGTACCGGATTTCGTTTATTTTTATATCAAGTAATTCATATCAGATCATTATTAGAAACTAATAAATTGTATCTAAATTGATAAAAATCTCCGGATTTCGTTTATTTTTATATCAAATAATATTTCAAGGAATCAAGATTATATATAACAGAATTTCTAAAATTTCACGAGATAAAACTTAGCAACAAATATTCTGTTTGAGAGGAAATTGGTTTGGATCGAAGCAATGATTTTAAAATTTTAAATTCGTAAAAAGCGTAAACAATCATCTTATAATGTTCTTGCTAGAGAGAAACGGTGGAGGAAAATAATAAAAATTATCTTTTTAATATCTATCTTGTTTAATTACACTTATTTTTAAAAATAATAGCTGATCAACTCCAATCCCTTTTTTTCAAATGACTTAAAAAAATTAATTATTCAGATTACAAATGGAAAAAATGAAAAAAATTCCACTAGAAAAGTAGAAGGGTTCAAACAAATGAATAAAAATCGTCTGTGAAATAAATGAGGGCAATTACGTCATAATACAATTTTATAAAATAACAATGGATAAATTAAAAAAATCCATAAATATTTGATATAAGAATATTAAGAAGCGATACATAAAGCATGCCATTAATAAAACTGAAATTTTTCATATTTCCATAACATCAAGAAATCGAGATTAATGATTAAAGAACATTAATTTAATTCGTAATATTACAATGTTAATCATTACAGAGAGGGGAAAAACAGTTTAGAAAAGCCACAGCAAATCTGTCTCATTTAATCATTAAAAAATGGCAAAAATGAAGTATTCGATAGAAAATGTTGAATAATTTTTTTTTGTGCTATGAGTTTTTTTTAATACATGAATTATAAGATAAAGACCATAGAGAAAAAATCTTTTCAGTGTGTGAAGTTGCAATAATGCAATCAGCACATACGAAAAAAAATTTATAAGTTTAATTGAAGCTTATAATTTCTAGATAAAATTTGGCATTCTATTCATTTTACTGGTATTTATACCTCTTAAACCATAAATAATTTTAATTCTTAAATAATTCACTAATCAATTTACAGGACTAATGATTACCTAATATAATTAATCTCAAAATCATTTGACGAAATGGAAAATTTCATTAATTTATTTTTAAGGCATTAATTTTTTTTAAAAAATGAGAATTTACAAACGATTAGATAAAAAAAATTAAATACTGCAAGTAATAGCATTTCATTGTCTTAATGTTTTTTTTAAAGCGACTTTGGTGTGTGTGTGTGTGCATGAGCTGAAAATTTTAATAGTAGTAAACACATATATTGAAAGTAATATATCAATTAATGAAAGGGGGGAATACTCAATTTGAATGAATATAAATAACAGACAATATAGCTATAAAATGTGCGTTTGTTCCATGAGTCGTATACTTCTTTAAAGAAAGAATACTGTCAACTTTTGAAGTGTAAAGGTTAATTAAGTACCCAATTAATTGAAAATAAACCAAGATTTTGCCATTTTTCTGCTCAACTTTGGAACGAATTATCTTACAAGAAATATTTTAATAACATCTTAAAATAAAAAATTTTGTTTTTTCCGTGATACGAAATTCTTTTAAAATTTAATGCAGACGATTCTGAAAAACGACAACGAATTGATATTCATAGCATTTTTTTTTTTTTTTTGAAATTTCTGTTACATATTTTTTTAGAAATGTTTTATAAATTTAAAGAATTTAAAATAAAAAAGTTAATGATGCCAGTTTGTGATGTGCAATGCCGGATATATCAACTAGAGCGTCATAAATTGTTCCGAATAACCTGAAAGTTTTTATAACTTATACAAAAAGAGAAAAAATAACAAGACCTCCCCAAAATACAGTGTCTCATTTAAATAAAAAGAAATCGATAAACTAATTATATTTCATAATACAAGATGTCTAAAAATAGCGGGTAAGAAAAACAGTATCATTTATTGAATACACAAAAGTATGTAGATTAATCAATGACAACTCAAGAATTTCAAATTATTTAACTCAAGAATTTCAAATTATGTAACTCAAGAATTTCAAATTATTGTTTTATTAATGACAACTCAAGAATTTCAAATTATAATGTTATATTAATGACAACACAAGAATTTCAAATTATTATGTTTTAT
>JAPMOQ010033063.1:13303-24162 GCA_026543055.1 Argiope trifasciata
CAACACAAGAATTTCAAATTATTATGTTATATTAATGACAACACAAGTATTTCAATTATGTTATATTAATGACAACACAAGAATTTCAAATTATTATGTTTTATTAATGAAAGCTCAAGAATTTCAACTTATTATGTTATATTAATGACAACTCAAGAATTTCAACTTATTATGTTATATTAATGACAACTCAACAATTTCAAATTATTATGCTTTATCAAAGTTATTACAAAATCAGTACGTGACACTTTAAATAAAAGCTGAATCATTGCATAATTTTAATAAATAAATAATAACAATAAAATGCGGAATTATTAAATGGGGCGATAATGTTGTATCAAATTGCTTCAAAAACTGCAAAACCGAAAAACCTTTGTAGGCAATTTTGAAAAGTGTTCGTGACAGAACTGTTCTTGGAATCACCTTTTATCTTTTTAAATATGACAATGACCCCGATCGCATGTCATGGATTGTCAAGTTATTGCAGTCGTACAAAAGACATCGGCGGCTTCATTCACCTGCAGTTTCCTGACTACACAGATCATTGTGAAAGGAATGGGTCGTCTGCTCAAAAGTTACGACATGGGGAAAGTGGGAGACTATACAAAATATCTACATCGAGTTTAAACAAATAAATATCTGTCACATTCTTGGATAGAGTTTCTATAAAAAGTTAGATGTTCCGAATGTTCCAAAAATGTATTGATTTGGTATTCATTACTTTAAACACATGCAAATACGGTTCCAAATATGAAAATATGGTTCCAAAATACAGTTCCAAATATTGGTAATTTATTTTTAAAATGGAGCATACAAATATGATTCCAAATATGAAAATTTGGTTCCAGAGTAAAGTTCCAAATATTGGTAATTTATATTAAAATTGAATACATTTGGTATTCACTATTTTAAACGCATGCAAATATGGTTGCAAATATGAAAAGTTGGTTCCAAGTATTGGTAATTTATGCTGAAAATGTATTGACTTGGTATTCATTATTTTTAATGCATTCAAATATGGTTCAAAATAAAGTTCCAAATATTAGTAATTTATGTTAAAAATGTATTGATTTGATACTCATTATTTTAAATTAATTCAAATATGGTTTCAAATATGAAGAGATGGTCCCAAAATAAAGTTCCAAGTATTGGTAATTTGTTAAAAATGTATTGATTTGGTATTCATTATTTTAAACGCATGCAAATAGGGTTCCAAATATGCAAATATGATTCCAAAATGAAGTTCCAAATATGGGTAATTTATGTTTAAAATGTAACGATTTGGTGTTCAGTATTTCAAACATATGCAAATATGGTTCCAAAAAGAAGTTTCAAATACTGATAATTTGTGTTAAAAAATGTATTGATTTGGTTCACATTATTTTAAACGCATGCGAATATGATTCTAAATATGAAAATATGGTTCCAAAATAAAGTTCCAAATATTGGTATGTTAAAAATGCATTTATTTGGTATTCATTATAAATTATTACAAATATAATTTCAAAATGAAGTTCCAAATACTGATAATTTATATTAAAAATGAAAAAAAAATAAAAAAAAAAAAAAAGGGAAGTAAAGTAAGAGATAACTTGTAGTTGGCGTCCTAGAAAAGAAAGCAATTCCTTTGTTGGCGGTCAACGTGTTAAAACTCTTAAAAAGAACGTATTGTAAATAAGCATGCTCAACTGAAGAGACATAAGGAAATCACAATAATAATAGTGGGAGGGGGAATTTTTTGAAAAACCTTTTTTTTCCTCCCCACTCCTTCGGCTGAAGGTGAAAGCATCGTAAGATTGGATTGCTGATGTTTTAATGCCAAAAACAAATAAAATATAGGTGTTAATTGTGTTAATTGGTGACCGTTTGAATGTCGCTCCAGTTTCGCAGTCCTTATAACTTGAGTCAGACATGGGGAGAAAAAGAGTTTTACAATTCACAATTCTCATTTCAAATTATTACTTTAAAACACTGTTTCAATATATGAATAAATACTTTTAGCTTCTACTGATGTTCCCTTTGGTGAAACAAATTAATATAACAAAATAATAAACAAAACAAATTAATATAAGTATATGAAGTATATATATAAGTATATGAAGTAGAAAAAATTATCTTAAATATTTTTACTTAACATTTTACAATTTCAAAGAAACAGGAACATGGTTTTTTTCAACAATATTATATATATATATATATGGGGGGTGCACAAAATTTAATTATAAAGGGGAAGCAAAGCTTCTTGCATACAGCCGACCACCCCGCCAGCAATGAACGTAGCAGTGGTGACGGGAAGCAGAACTAGCATATCAAAGAAAGAAAAATTTAATTTGATAGAAATTTGATTCTGAAATCATTACTCATCATTTTTACATTTGTAGCATTATGCCGTGTAAGAAAATAAAAAGAAGTATCTACACAATGGAAAGGCGTTTGTTTAGTTTAGTTGTATTAATGTCCCGTTGTAAAGCAACACTGGGGCTACTTCGGGACGGACCTCGTCATTCTGAACTACGATCAAATGACGAGGACGACACCTAAACTGGCACCCCCTCTCCACACCACACCAGAGGGAGGATGTTGAGCTAACGGATTAACCGTGCAAGAGATCTCCTCAAGTGGTGGTTCATCGGTGGAATCGAGTCTCGAACCTGAAACCTTCCGGTTTCGATGAAGAGATCTGAACCACCTGGCCACTGCGGCCCAAAAGTGAAAGAAGGAAGTTGGACATTCTATCGCTGAGCCATGCGATCTACCAATGCAAAGGAACTTAATCAGATATCATACAAGCCTTAAAATTCCAGCATTGAATATTGAATCTATACAAAACTTTTCTCGATAGTGCAGTTCATATTGCTGCATTGAAACGAATCATAGCCGAGTCTTCATAGCTGAATGGTTATGACGCTGGTCTCATAGTCAGGAGATCATGTGTTCGAATCCCAGTAGACTTAACATTTGTTTTTCCTTTATTTCGTATTCCAGAAGATTCTGGACCTTTCTTTCATTTACCAGATGAATGCTCTGGACTTTTCTTGCTGTCTCCAGAAAAGTATTCTGGAACTCTCCCTACTTGTATAAAAGCTGAAGATCTCCCAGTCACAGTGCTCTTAGTTGAGAATTGAGTTAACTCCACTCCCTGGGTCTTCTTGAGTTCTATCTAAGTGACAATATTTTCGAATGTGTGAGTGTATGTGTGCTGGTGGCGGGGGCACATGGGCGTTGCACAAGAAAAAATTTATATTACAAATTAGGGATAAGCAAAACCACTGCTTTGAGACTATATCGTACTTATCGCATATTTATACAGATAAATACAGGTAGTATAAAATTTCAATAGCTATTAGAAAAATTATAAGTACAGAAAATACAATTTTTCGATACGCAATCATGATTCCATTCATCGCATAAATATGAAACAATTTTGAATTTAACAACACATTTTACAAGGCTACTGTTTTTTGTTTTTTTTTCACCCAATTGGCGGTTCTAAAATAATATCTTTGGATTAGATTATCTTTAAAATAATGAACATTTTTGAAACTCAAAAATTTTCGTGGCGGCCTGTATTTAAAAATGTCGCAAGAGCAATTTTCGCCGCAACCTTTATTATGAAACGGGATACTTCAATTACAATTAATTTTAAACTTGTTACAAAATTAATTCCAGATAATTCTTGTTCACTGATACGAATGCGTTACGAAACTCTTGACATTATGAGTTAAGGTTCTTTCCCAATATTGTTATTCATTTTGTAACGTTAAAACACAAAATTTTAGCTTGAAAAATGTTTCGTTTAAAAGTTAACTGATGCCTATTTCGGCATATAATTTCATATCTGTTTTATCCACTTTCTGATGGCACTTGTTATTGAAAGCTCGCTGACTAAATCAGCGATTTTAAACCGAAATCTTTAAGACTATCGTGTTTCAGTAGCGCCATTTAGAGCCAAGAGTACGAGTTAGCTACTCACGCGTCACAACCCTTTTTACAGGACGGACTTCATTTATTCATCCACAGATCGTAATTCAGACTTAAACCAGAGAATGATCACCACTGATCCAGTAACCCCAGTAGTATTACTTTTGACATTTAGGACTTTGTGACTACGACAGATTTATACGTTCACCGGTCACCAAAACCACACACGGGGAGTATTCGGTTGAGTTTGAACTTACAACCCAAGGGCTTCGAATTTATGAATCGAACGCTTTACCAACGAGACCATCCCATCCAACAATTTCATATCTCGATTCGATGATGTAAAGATAACTCCATTTGGCGATCAATTCTTTAAAATTTACACTACAACGTGAGAGTATTTGTCTTCCGACAGATAAGACTAACGCGTATTACGTCCATATACATTGAGACATTGGTTCACACTATGTCTCAAACAAATGATTCGCCTATATTGAAGCTGAGACTTCACCACTGTGTTCGTGTTACCTTAACACATTATGTACTGCATAAAAATCTAAAAAACATACGCCAGGCACCGTATAATTTTGGACCATTTGTCCATTATTTAAATTACTAGTTGATAGCCGCGCGTTGCTGCCACCGAAAATATGATATTAAGTGCAATCAATCAATCAATCATTTGGTAATGTTTTATCGAAACAGAATGAACGGTACGACAGTACATAAAATACGAACAAACAAATTTTCATTTTTATATGTTAGATGCGTGTATTCTTTTAAAAATGTAAAGATTGGTGTTCTTTCAGAATGGTGATGAGAGAAACTATTTATTGTATCTATATCGTGATCAGTTTGATACTCGTTCAGAATTCTCAGTTTAATTTTAGGAAATCGGATTAAAATATTTTCTTTCAAAATTGATTAAACATAGAAAAAGTTTTTTTTTTTTTTTTTTTTTTTTTAAACCGTCAAGTTGCTAATGGAGGTGAAAAGATAATTTCTTGAAAATTAAGATGGTAAAAAATTATTTATACCACAATACATTTGGAAGTGACTGCGAAAAACGCTAAAATTTAATTACATTTTTAAAACCCCAGCATTGGTCTCCCAAAAACTTTCTCGCAAAATCTTTAATAAAGTTGTTACCTCTGAGAATGACTTGCATGACATTTGCGGACAATTATAGTTATTCAATATAGCTATTGTACGCAACACTATATATACAATATTAAACTTTTACTTTTATTTAGTACTAGCCGCCTTTGGCGACCAGCTGGTTCGCCATGATAAAGCGTTCTAAAATTTTCAATTAAATCACATATTCATTAGCCTTGAAGTAATTCCGGGCATTCATTGACCTGAAATTAATTTTTTTTTCTGTGATGCTGCCAAAATATTAAATACATTTTTTTAAAGAAAGCGAAGAAGAAAAAAAAAATAATTGAATTAATGATATAGATATTGTAAACGTTTATAGAAATATGCCATTAAGTCGGGATTTCAATGCATATCCTGTCTAAATTCAATCAGGTTTACCATAAATAAAGAAGATTTATTGAGTTAATGATATAGATATTGCAAACGTTTGTAGAAACCTTTGCTTTGCATTTATTTTTTAAAGAAAATATCACATTTTATATTTCTTTAATTTTATCCAGTCACGTGCTGAAAGTTGCATTTCTTTAGATTTTATTTGCGATGATAGTTGTTTTTTTATTTGAACTTCCGGCATTCTCTTATTTTATCTAGTCACGTGCTAAAAAAACATGGTTAAAATATTTCTTTAAAAATTCGTTAAAAATAGAAGCTTGAGTTATACATTAAAACACTGATACCATTAGAAGGCTAATTTTTTAATCTTTAAATTGATGTAAAAATCATGTTTATGCGATCATATTTTCGGAAGTTATAGCGGGAAAATGTCGAAATTTCGCTTAAATTTTATTTAATTCAAGTTCTAATTAAAAATTCGAAAAAAGGGCTCCGAGGTGCACATTCCGGACCTCCAAGGTATACATGTACCAAATTTTGTAGCTGTAGGTCCAACGGTCTGGCCTGTAGAGCGCCAACACACACACACACAAACACACGCACATTCAGCTTTATTATAAGTATAGATTTCTACAGAATCTATTTTGTTTCCTCGGCGAGTTACTTAGAGATTCCTCCAATACATGCAGTTGAGGACCGATTTATTTTTTAAATTTACTTTAGATAGTTGTACTATCCCTATGACAATCCCGTAGATGTAAGCAATAAGTTAACCAAGTTTCATCGCCATCGGATGAACGGTTTAGAAAAGCAAGAGAGATACAGACCAACATTCATTTTTATTTATATAGAAGATTAATACAGACCATAGAGCACTTAACCTTGAAAACGAGAAAACTCGGGCAGCCTTTAACAGATGGCGCATGGAACACAAGAAAACTCGTATGCAGTTAACAAAATAAAATCTGTTTATTTCTCCCGTACAGAAACCTACATAATGAGTTAAAATTTCATTTTTAACCTGTAATTGTGTAATTGAAGGTTTCAATTCAAGTTTAAACACACACAGAGGGGCCGCGGTGGCAAGGTCTCGGCTTCGGAACCGGAAGGTTTCGGGTTCGAGACTCGATTCCACTGAAGATCCGTCGTGTGAGGGGGTCTCTTGTACGTTAAATCTGTCAGGCCAAACGTGTGGAGAGGGAGTGCCAGTTCAGGTGTCGTTCTCGTCATCTGACCGTGGTTCAAAATGACGAGGTCCGTCCCAAAATAACCCGCGTGATGCTTTAAAACGGGACGTTAATATAACTAAACTAAACACACAGAGAGAAAAGTATGTTTGTTAATTCCACAGCAACATTTATTTAAATACATTAAGGTATCCGACTACGTTAAAAACACTGTTTATTGATTACATAGGCGAATATTTTTTGTTGTTGTTATTTCTTGTAGTTCAGACTTTCCTCTTTCCAAAACAGTTCATCTTTTCCAAGAAAAGGAAGGCTTGCCTTATCCTCCAGGGTCAAATATTTTTCAGCTAAAATTCGTCTTTAACTTCGGTTTTCTCAAAACTTTAATTTTCATGAAAATTCTCCACCGCTGACCTGACATCTCAAAAACTAATAGTGTTATTTACATAAGTAATTCAGAGTGTTTTTTAAATAATATGGCCATTGAAATGAACCAAAAGTTTTATTGTTGGTGAAATACTTTTTTAATTTATAGGTGTTTTTAGAAAAATTAAGAAGTAAATTGATGGAAAAAATGCATACATATGTAAATTTTTTCATAACTTCTTTGCATTTCAAAATATTTTAGATTTTGGTTCATTTCATTCATCATTGTATTCTATAACTTGTGTACAAAGAAAAATAGGATGGCTGCATTACAATTTTGTATACAGTGTTAACCATTTTGGTTAAATTTAATTAGAATGTATTATAAATTAAAATAATTTTATTGTATTTATAGTATTTTGTATTATAATTGAAAATACATCTAAAAATCATAGTTTTAATTCGTATTTTTTAAATCCAATTATTCAAAACTTATCCTTCGAACGAATTCAGATACCTTAAATGAAATATCATTCATAAGATTGCTAGCAAAACAATTAAACGCTAGTATAACAACAACAAAAAAATCTTTAAATAGTTTTACAGTGCAAATAAAATAACAGCGACAAAATACCAATTTTCAGAAACAAACCCATCAAAAGAAGAAAACTACACGCCAATAAATAAGAAAGCTAACTGCTACGAAAATACAGTTAAAAGACAGCAAATAAAGCTGCGGTACCCGCTTCAAAGCAGTTCTCAGTTTTCGATTCTCCTGCTGTCAAAATTTTATTTCCTTTCACAGGTTTCTCCGGTAACCAGCATTTTATTGCCGGCCATAAGAAAAATACTGGTCTACAATTTATTTTTTTTTATCTTTATGAGGAGAAAGTGTACAGCCACCTCAGTTATAAAGAAAACAATGCTAGCAAATTTTAAGCATATATATATTTCTATAAAAAGTTTCTGTTCTTTACATTTCCGATTTCAGAAGGAAAGTTTTATAATGACAAAAATAAAATTAAAAAAAGTTATTTTTATCAGCGTTACTGATCTTATACAGTAAAAGCTCCTTATGCGCGCTTCCTTCATTCGCGTTTTCACTATTCGCGGATTTAAAAAAATGCGACCCAATTCCTATATTCGCGGATCTAATAAGTACATACATAATAATAAAAGGATTCCAATAGGTACCCAATCCAATATCCTTTGTAAATGCCGTCAAATGGACTCATAAAAAAAAGTAAAATAGGTCTTATTACAACTATGTCTGAAGTATGTTGCTAAATGCAAACTGCAAACAGCCGAAATTGCGAATGGAATAGGACGAGATGGGTTCGAACAGTGATCAAATGACATTCAGGAATTGTTTGAATCGCAAAATGAAGATCTGACTGAAACCGACTTGGAGGAAATGTTAAATTCACAGCTCGTTGAAGAAGAGGCTTCAACAAGCACTGGAAACGAGACATTTCATTTGAAAAGTCTTAGTGAAGGTTTAAGAATGGCAAATAAGCTTTGCTTTTTCTTAATGAACATCGATCCGTCTATGGAACGAAGTCTTATTTTTAAGAGGCAAATTGCTACTGCGACTGCTGCGTATCAGTCTGAATGGAAGGATCTTTTAAAAACTGCCAAGCAAAAGAAAATTCTTCAAACCATTGCCTAAGCTCTAAAATAATAAATCAAAATGTTCAAAAACTTCAATTAAATTGATTTTTTTATATATTTGTTTTATTTTGTCACCTAGGAACGTATCCCCTATAAATTACCATTCCATATTCACGGTTTCTGTATTCGCGGCATATTTATGGAACATATACCCCGCGAATAAACAACCTTTACTGTGTATATAATTCTATAAAAAGTTTATGTTCTTTACATTTCCGATTTTCGAAGGAAAGTTTTATAATGACAAAAATATAGTCTAAAAAGTCATTTTTATTACTTTTACTGATCTTATACTGAGTATTTCGGCTGGGTAAAGAATCAATGAAAAACACATTAAGTGCCGTCAAAAAGGAATAAAGTATTTTATACCACTTCTAGTCTTTGCTTTTATGTTTAATCTCACATACAATTCTTTTTACAAATATGCGGAAATAAATAATTTATGCAAAGGAGGAACTTAGAAGTTAAAGAGGGGGGGAAAAAAAGCCCAATTAGTTATGCAAATATTCCATTAAACAACAGAAGCAGATTTTTTTTTCTCTTTTTACTTAACATTGGCAGTCAGACATTTTAATATTTAATTTCCTTTTCTATTTACTTAAAAAAATATTTATACCTGAAAAAATGCTGATAAACAAAGCATGTTATGTAATTTTGATAAATTAATTTTCGAGTATTTCGAAAAAGTATAAAAAGTATTACAAGAAATGCATACTAGACTTTCTTTCATTAAATTCCTTAAAATAATTATCAAAAATACATTCATACTTGAAAAAATGTTGATAAACAAAACATGTTGCATAATTTTGATAAATTAATTTTCGAGGATTTCGAAAAAGTATAAAAATCATTACAAGAAATGCATACTAAACTTTCTTTTATTAAATTCTTTAAAATAACTATCAAAAATACATTAAAGCTTTTATTTTCAATCAAGATTTGTTTTTTGCAATTTTTTTTTTTTGTTACTAGTTTATTACTTAGTAACAAACAAGTCAAGAACCAAAATTAAATGCAATACGATAACGGTATAATATTATTTTTTTAAATATTAACACGTTCACTGTCACTAACCTCGTCTGATATCAGTACCATCCATCTAATTAGATGCCCCTTTCTTGGCTATCTTAACTGTAGTTGAGAAGGTGTCATCTAATAGCATAGATGGTTTGGTCCCAGAAAAGAACGCTATCTACGAATAATCTCGTAGTTGGAAGTCAACGTGTTAAGTAATATTACGCGCTTGCATGTATTTTAATCATCGACATCTATTGATAAATATGGCAAGTATCTATATAAACGGCAATGGTTTTCGGTACTGTCATCATTTTGAAAGTTTTTCAGTTAGTGTTTTTAAATTATTCAGAGTATAAAGACTCCAACCAAGCAACGCTCCAAAATGCATTTTCGACACAAATTGTTTTTTTGTTTGTTTGATTGATTGATTGATTTGAATAAATCTGCAGCCGAAGCCCCATTATAGAAACTTATTGATGATGATGTTCAATTATATTCCAATCGTTGGTTTTAGTTTTAGTGATGCAAGAGAGGTGATTTCGATGCTAATGACAAAAAAACGGCCTGAAGGGTAAAATAAATTCGAAGACAATCAATCGCAAGACTTTTTATAAGAAAAATGGGAAAAAATTGCAGAAAATAATTGAAAATGTTTTGGTTGATATATATTGTACTAATTTTTCGACATCCATTGCTTTTTCTTGTTTGTTTGATTGATTGATTTGAAGAAATCAGCAACTGAAGCCTATTAGACACCTTTAAAAACTTATTGAGATAATACTCTGTCATATCTCAATTGGTTTTGGTTTTAGCGAAGCAAGAGTGGTGATTTCGATGCTAATGACAAAGAACGGCCTGGAGAGCCAAATAAATTCGAAGACAATCAGTCGCAAGACTTACTGGAAGAAAAATAGGAAAAAGTTGTAGAAAATAATTAAAAATATTTTGACTGGTATATATTGTACCAATTTCCTCAATAAATGTCTTTTTAAAGTGAGAAAAAAAAATGACCAAATATAATATTTGTTATAATACTGAATTTTTCCCATTTTACTCATTGGCTTTTAGCAACACATGGTAAGTAAGACCAATCTAAACTCATTGGCTTTTGGCAACACATGGTAAGACCAATCTAAACTCATTGGCTTTTAGAAATACATGGTAAGATCAATCTAAACTCATTGGCTTTTAGAAATACATGGT
>JAPMOQ010033063.1:29405-42541 GCA_026543055.1 Argiope trifasciata
AAAAATTACAGTAATGAATGTTCAAAAATTACGGTTATGAATGTTTTTCAATATTATCAGTTCAATGTTAATAAATAAATTTTTAAAGATAAACAGAAAGTAAGGGGAAAAATTCATAAAAAAAAAAAACCCATCAAATTGCGGGAAAAAAAATACTCAGCTCCTTATTTGCTTTAATTCCACTTGCATGAATTCAGTATTATAAGCTCGAAAATATCCACTCGTTTATGCTTGAACTTTTAAGAGCTTTATGGCTGTTCACGTGTTTGACATTTGATGACAACGCACATGTTAATAAACGCCATGTTTGTCCTCAATCAAGAGAAAGATTACAAAACCGCACTTACATTTTTGAACTGCTGAGTTAACTATGTAAAAAATACAGAGACAAAGCTAGGAAATCTGGATGTATCTATGCAATAAGAAATATTAGTAAATTAAATAAACTTGAAATAACTTAATAGAAAACTATTATTATGGCGATATAACACCGAAATTTCTTGGTATTTGTAAATCTAATTGTATCTGAATAGATTTTAGCTCAGAAATTCTATGTATTTAGAAAAGTTAAGCCATTATTGACTGGTTCTTAATTGTATAAATATGTCTAAGTCAAAGTAAATGCTCACAGGCACAAAATATAATTTAGGGATTTAGTTTATCTCAAATGTATTTCAGGAAAAGTTACCAAAAAATGAGTATAATTTAAGTTTAGACAATTCGGAATTTACCAAGAATGAATGTAAAAGGTCAGTTTTTATTTGGTTATAGATTAATTTAAAATTTATTGTATAATAAAATACAAAGCAAGTGCATTAAATATACAAAACTATATATATACTTAACTATAATTATATATTATTGTAATATAGCTATATTACAATTATATAATATTGTAATATAGTTTTAGTGTATATATATAGATATATATATATAACTATATATATATACTAAAACTATATAAATATATATATTACAATATATATACATAAATATACAAAACCGAAAAGACAATTTTTAAATAAACAAAGAGTTGACAATAAGCATATCGTTATTTAAAAATTTAAGACTATGTAATTTTTAAAACACGCTTTCATATTAATTTTAGAGTAACTCCATAAAAGGGAGATTATTTAACATTCATGAAAAAAATTAACGTTACTGAAATATTTCTCAGCAAATTCTTTAACATAAAAAAGAATTCTTAAGCTTGATTCAGCAGAGGATAAAAAGAACATAAATTCTTTAATGATAATAGCGCCCCCCCCCCTCTCCAGTTGGAAAAATTGCGGAAATAGTACTCAATTGTCAAAACACATGGGAACCTAAGAATTTCACTGCCATTAAGCAAACAGTTACAGTTATTTAAATTTTCTCGTTCAATTTTGCAAAAGGATTTCACAATAACGCAATTTTATTTTATCACTAGCCACCTTTGGCGACCAGTTGGTTCGCCATGAGTAATGCGTTCTAAAATTTTCAATTAAGTCACATATTCATTAGCCTTGAAGAAATTCCGGGCATTGATTGACCTGAAATTAATTTTTTTTTCCGTGATGCTGCCAAAATATTAAATACGTTTTTTTAAAGAAAGCGAAGAAGAAGAAAAAAAAAAAAAATTGAATTAATGATATAGACATTGTAAATGTTTATAGAAATATGCCATTAAATCGGGATTTCAATGCATATCCTGTCTAAATTCAATCAGGTTTACCATAAATAAAGAAGATTTGTTGAATAAAATGATTTAGATATTGCAAAAGATTATAGAAACCTTTGCGTTGCATTTATTTTTTTCGAAAATATCACATTTTTTTATTTTAATTTATTCAGTCACGTGCTAAAAGTATCATTTCTTTAGATTAATTTTGCGATGATAGTTTTTTTTTTATTTGAACTTCCGGCATTCTTTTATTTTATCCAGTCACGTGCTAAAAACATGGTTAAAATATTTCTTTGAAAATTCGTTAAAAATAGAAGCTTACGTTATAAATTAAAAAATCTGATATCGTTAGAAAGCTAATTTTTTTATCTTTAAATGGATGTAAAAATCATGTTTGTGCAATAATATTTTCGGAAGTTATAGCGGAAAAACGTCGAAATTTCGCTTAAATTTTAATTAATTCAAATTCTAATTAAAAATTAAAAAAAAAAAAAGAGCTCCGAGGTGCACATTCCCAACCTCCAAGGTATACATGTACCAAATTTGGTAGCTGTAGGGCCAACGGTCTGACCTGCAGAGCGCCAACACACACACACACGCACACATTGAGCTTTATTATTAGTATAGATTACAAAATAAGAGTGGGAGATTATCATATTGTATCGAAGATTTATAAACCAACTTCAAATGTTGGCATCTAAGTTAGTGAAAAAAATTCAAAAACGCAGTATCTTCTGAATGGAAATTTAATCAAGCATATTCAATGGTTCCAATTCATGATCATGTGACATACGTCAAACAAAAGATGCCAATTTTGTTTTGGAATTTGTCGTGCATCTTACAAAGGAGGGGAGATTACGAAACTATAAAAGAGTTTGCCGCGACTGACTCAAATGTAACATGGATTGAATTTTAATGTTATATATATATTTGAGTTAATTTCATGCTACGTTAACTTTTCTCAGCCGGAATAGTTAAGTCGTACTAAGTATACAATTTATGCAAGAAAGATAAGATTTTATTTTCAACTAATAAGAGCAAATCATTAAACAAAAAAAAATATTTACTAATTTTGAATTATATACGTTACATACACATAAGAAATAATTTCATGCTTCCTTTAAATTTTTCTCAGCCAGAATAGTAAGTCTTACTATGTATGCAATTTATACCAGAACGATAAGATTTCATTTTTAACTAATAGGAGCAAACTATTCAACAGTAAAAAATATTCACTAATTTTAAGACTAACATAAAGTGTACGTAAATCTTCACGGATTCATCAAACAGTTTCAATCCATGAAAAATTCGTTACCTTAGTTGTTATTAGTTGAACACCATGACACACACAAAGAAGACATACCTTTCCTTTTATTTTTAACTAATAAGACTAATAATAACTAATTTTTACTAAAACTAATAATAATTAATTTTAACCCAACTAATTTTAACTAAATTGACTAATAATAAATAATTTTATTTTTAACTAATAAGAGCAAACAGTAAAAAAATATTCACTAATTTTAAAACTACTACAAACTGTACGTAAATCTTCGCGGATTCATCAAACAGTTTCAATCCATGAAAAATTCGTTACTTGAAATTTTTGAACACAATGGCACACACAAAGAAGACATACCTTTCTTTTTATTTTTAACTAATAAGACTAATAATAACTAATTTTATTTTTAACTAATAAGAGCAAACTATTCAACTGTAAGAAAATATTCACTAATTTTGACTACCACAAACTGTACGTAAATCTTCACGGATTCATCAAACAAATTCAATCCATAAAAAATTCGTTACCTGAACTTTTTGAACACAATGACACACACAAAGAAGACATACCTTTCCTTCCCTACCACACAACCGTTGTTCCACTTTCGGTAGATGCCCGACTTCAAACAATCTGTTCTATTTTAGAACTCTTTTTCTATCTCAGCACTTTAAAAAATGATACGCATTTGGTGGCCACATCAACACACAGTTCACAACATCGACACACTTCTTACCAGGAGGTTCTTCTCGCCGTCCTTTGTGAGCAACAGAACACAGTTTTCTTTTCCGTTGTCGACAACGCCATCCCTTTCATGCAGAAACATCCCCTGCCTTGGGCCTCTGGTGGGAATTGAGGGCACATCCCCAAAGAGGGCCTCCTCCCAGTAATTCAGGACATATCCCCTTGACGACCGGGCATGTTACCCATGAATGCCCCAAAGACAAAGGCAGCGTCTTCCTATTTCTTTCTCACCGTTTGCGTTGCGTCACCTTTTGAACCATAACACGGAAACGGCAAAAGTAGTTATTCTGCCAACCCCCCTCCCTCTTATATATTGTAATATATTATATATATATATACACAAAAAAAGGCATAAATTCTATACACGGATGAAAATTTACCTGGGGTTAATATTTAACAATACCATTAAACACCTGAAAATCTATAATATATATATAATTTCCTTTCTCATAATATTAAGTTAATATAGTTTCCAATCAGTTTTATATTATATAGATCTAAGAATTTAGAGTAGCCTCAGAAAATATTCATTAGATCTTTATGGTCACTCGAGTCCATTACGAAACAATAATCTATACTTATAATAAAGCTCAATGTATGTGCATGTTGGCGCTCTACAGGCCAAACCGTTGGACGTACAGCTAAATTTGGTACATGTGTACTTTGGAGATCCGGAATGTACACCTCGGAACCTTTTTTTTTTTTTTTTTTTTTCGAATTTTAAATTAAAATGTGAATTAAAAATTAAGCGAAATTTCGGGGTATTTCGGCTATAACTTCCGAAAATATTATCGCACAAAGAGGATTTTTACATCAAATTAAAGATTTAAAAAAAAATTAGCTTTCTAATGGTATCGCTGTTTTAAACATATAACTTAAACTTCTATTTGTAACAAATTTTCAAAGAAATATTTTAACTATATTTTTCAACAATATATTTCGGACAAAACAATAAAATTTAATCTGCACGATCACGTCAAAGGGAAAAATTATCTTTTATCAATACGTTGCCATCAGATTGACAAAAACTCGAATTAAAAAATAAATAATTATGGAAAATTTAAACACATAAAAATTCAATATTCAGCTCGTGTTTGCATGAAACGAAATAAATATACTTGACAATGACAAGTCACATAAAGTATTTAATTGACAATGACAAGACAAATAAAGTATTTAATTGACAATGCCGTTACATAAAGTATTTAACTGATAATTTTAAACAGAGTAAGATTGGCGAAACAGCTGGTCATCAAAGGCGGCAAGTAAAAAATAAATATATATAGTGTGTGAAATCTTTATTTATGGTTGCAATATATTATCAATTTTAATAAAGATATAATTAAATTAATTTTAATTTCAAGCAAGTCACAACAAGTTAGAAATATTTAGATAGGAAAGTGCAAAAAATCTCAAATATTTCAGCGTTTACGATACAAACGCGACCATCGATGTATTGATAAAAAGAAATCTAAACATGAAATAAGGTTAATTTCTTTACAAATCAGACATTGTATGCTTTTTTATTCCTTCTTACGTTGAGCTCTAATTACAATACGAACAAAACTGATCTCTAATATATTGGTCGACTCAATTTTTCTAAAGATTGGTTTTGGCCTCACAGACCTGATTATTGAAAACAGTAGTTCTTAATTTTGGATTATTCAATATAAATTTTTGTAAAATAAATAATAAATTTATAATTTTATTTTATAAATTTATAATTTTATTAAAATAAACAATACATTTATTATCGAATTTGCAACAAAAATTGCAAAATCCTGAAAATTAAAATAAACCTAAATAAAAAGAATAAATGGCAAATAATTTTTATCTCAGTTCATTTTAATTCAAATTAATTTCAAACACTCTTTGAAAATGTTTGAACTGACTAAAAGAACCTTGTTATGTCCCAGAAAGCCAATTCGAATACCAATTAAAGATATAGAACTAAGAAGTTTCTTTTGTATATTTAATTAATCTAAAACTTTTATTATAAACAAATAACAGCAGTTGCACTTATTTATCAATCCGAGCACAAGCAATTAGAGGTAAAAAACATATTTATTGAGTGGAGGAAAAGGGGGGGTATCAGTCTTTCATTTCATCTTCTTTTTGTTAGGAAAAAGATGCAATAGAAGTTACATTCCTTATCATGTACTTTATCAATAAAATTTACAATATCCTATCTGATATGAGATTTGAATTCGAGGTTTTTAAAATTACAAAAAAATGATCCGCAATAGCAAAATTATAAAAATCTAATTTTTTTAAAAAATTTATTATTTACCACTTTGATATGAACTTTATAAAAATGAAAAATGACTGAATATTTATTATAATTCTATTATACTCTGAATAGTTTCAGTTTCAATATCATATTATTTTTTCTATTCTTTGTTGCAACAGATATTAAAGCTTTGAAAATCCTGTGTTTTATTGCTTAGAAGGTAAAGCAATTAACTACAAGAGATTTATAGCTGCAATATATTCTTTTGAATTAGTAATAAGAGATTCATATTTACAGTTTTAAATTGAGAAGTTCAAGTATTTTTTAAAGATATCAGTTGGCACATGTTTGTTATGAAATTAGCTTTTCCAAACTTCAAAAACAATTTCAACCAGCCTCAACTACTGATAAGAATGTTTAGCCCCACTTCTCTAGTAAAAATTACACAAACATTTAATTTATACTATAAAGAACAATATAGCAAAAACTTTTTTACAATTCTTTAAAAAATAGTTTTCTAATAAGGCATACTCTCTACTTTTTAAGCTGCAATTCTTAAAAATATATTTTAGGAATCTTAAAGAGTTTCATTAGTACTAATACAATTTTTAGAAAATGCAAATAACAATATGTGAACTTGAACAATGGTTGAAAAGTAAAAGATATACAAATAAACTGATAGAAATTTGAAAATATGATGATTAAAGGTTGGAAGCAAAAGTTATTTCTAAAATGAATAATTCTCTAACAGAATAGAAATACTTAACAAAACAAAAAAATAATAACCTGTCCTATTTTCTAAATGGATTTTTTCCTCATGCTAAATTGTTATAAAATGTAGAGCAATAAAACTATATAAGAAAATAAAGATATGATTTCATCTAAGAATTTGTCAATGGTACTAAGAAATTCTCCTAATTTTCCACTTTGTCAAATTAATACATAACAAACTCATTAAAAAATTTTAAGAAAATTTTTAAATTAATAAGAATACCTTTTGAACATGAATATTTCACTTTTTATAGAAATGTTATGTTTTTTTTTTGTCATGGTGTTTTTTTTAAATTAATTTTATTAAGATAACAAAAGCACTTTCTGTTAATGATTTCATGCTCCCAAAATTAATTTATATAACCAAAGTATTAGCAATATAGATTTAAATAAGGATAAATACTAGATCAAATATTCATAAAATCAATTGCATTATTGCTAAAAATAAAAAAAAATCTTTGTTTGCTTGATTTTAAAAATGAAGGTTATTATTATTCAAAAGAACAAAAATCAAACATAGGCATATATACATATTATATTCAAAATGTAACTTCACAAAAAATTAATTCTGATAAAAAAAATTTTAATTATAATATTATAATATATATTTTTCAAACTTTTTAACAAAAATTTGAAATAACAAGAAATATAAGAATACTAATCAGACCTAACTTAAGATAATGATCCACTTTGATAAAATATCTGCTTATTATAAATCTAAACTAAAACTCCTAAAGAATCATATCCATGCACAGCATAACATTTTTTATTCATTTACTTATTTTTTTTTTATAGTTTGTCAACAACATATCTTATTTATATAAATCAACGCCTCATTCAGGAATAGTCAACAAATACATTTTCCATAATCATATAAATTTTATTTTATACTAAAACAATTTATCTAGTTTTATTAATAAATAAAATATTTTAAAAAAAGAAAGTATTAATTTTTAATGATGATAAACATAATTTACGAAAACCTGTCTCGTTAAGTAAACAAATTTATAATTTTAAACAGTTTTACTATCAAATATTTGAATATAAGTAGTTTGAGTAATATTCTGAATGCATACATATTGAAAAAAAAAAAAAAAATAAGAGTGAAAAATATTCTAGAAATCTTGATCTAAGGAATATATAGTTCATGGCAAACAGAATATTCAATCCGACTTAATCAATTAATAAAATTTTCATTCTGTTTAGTCAGACATTTAAATTTTACATACTGTAACACAAATAATGAAAATCTATCTAAGAAATGTTTTTGGATCAGAAATTCTCAAAATTTCTTTCTAGTTAACAGAATTTCAACTTAGTCATATTTTTGATTGAAAAATCTTTACAGTCACAAATATAGTACAAAAAGTAATATGTTAATTAATTGAAGAATGAAATTAAATACTAAGATTTTAATACCCAAAGTTACCAATTCATTATTTAAAAAATATACACTCATATCTACAATAAGAATAAAATATTAAAATAATATAATTAGCATAACAAATTCAATTTTTAATCCATATATAATGTTTTTTAACTGTGTAAGAAGATCTGGAAATGTTTATTGAGAACTAAATAAATTATAAAAATTATTTAAATAGTATCTCTCTGTTTAAATTGAATAATATCTTTTTAGTCAAAATTTTACGAAAGAATATGATAAAAGTAATAACAGAAAAGAATAAAAAGAAAATTTCTGGAGGAAAAAAAAGGACTTTCAGTATTTTTAACATCGATTTATTTAATTCCTAAGTGAATCAAAAATTGCAATGAAAAAAACTTGAAACAGTTAATATGACTTCAAAAAATTTCAATCTCCAGCAATGAAATAAATTTAAATGAAGTTTATAAATATATATTTTAAAACTTTCCTATGTATAAATTTAAGCAAAATAATCCTTTTTAGTACATCTGTTTTGATTTCCATGAAATTCAATTGTGATCGCACTTCTATGGCAAATAATAAAGATATTTTCCACAACTCCAGTTTGCATGTTCATTAAAAGAATCAATCTACTCTTGAAAAACTATTCAGAATTTTAAAGGTTATTTTATCTGTTTTATTTCTAGTTCTTGCCATTAACTTATTCAGTATAAAATAGAAAATAATTAATATTTTAGAATACACAAACTTCTATACTTTTATTCGAAATTTAAACATTGTATTTATTATTCATACATTATTTGAATTATGTAAGTTATTTTTATTTGAACTAAAAAGATATAAGTTAAAATCTTCTTAAAATAAGGGGAGGGGGTACCTTATGATAAAAGTGAAGTTATTTTCCTATTACAGAAATTTTCAAGTTTAATGAAATAATAGCGTGATAAACATTAAAATTAACGAACTATATAATATCAATATTAAAGATATACTATGTTCAATGTGTATATAACTATTTCAACTTACCATTCTACATCAAACATTTATTTATAAATGAACAGATAGAACTTCATGACATAACAACTGTTCTAATTTCTTCCCATTAAAAAAAAGAGAGTTTCAGAAATGCAACTTTCTTTTAAGAGAATAGCTATTTTTTCACATTTCTATTTTATACAGATAAAGGCATATTTCATATCAAAATATTGTTTGTGAGTTATAAGAATGTTATTATATTTACATGATAATTTAAAAGCAGGACTTTCTCTAACGTGTCAGAAATATTTCTTTTTAAAAATTTGTTGAAACCTCATATTTGATAAATAAACAAAACCCCACTTACTATGATTGAATTAATTTTCATTTTAAATTAATGCTTTTTATTACAGGTTAACTATTTTTCCAAATAATTTTCATTCACAAGTATTGAACAGCAAAAAGGAAAAAGGCCTGGTGATAAAATGGTGTGTTCTTGATTCTTCCGGATAATGCCACTTAAGAGTAGCAAATCATATTTAAAGAAATTTTTGACTTAAAAAACAATATGAGATGGAATGGAAGCCATTACGACAAATATTAACATTTATAAATACACAAAAGCAAAAAATCTAATCCAAAAAATTATTAGTAAATATTGCAATATAAAAAATATTATTGATGTTTTTGAAGTATAACAATACTGCCAAAACATCAACAAAATAAAAAAAAAGGAATGTATAATAATAATGATATATATATATATATATAGAGAGAGAAATAGCAGTTTTAGTAACTGATTTAAGAATTTCCAAATTTGCATCATTTCAGGCATAGCGTGCATTTTATTTAGCAAAAATTCCATTTACTAATATTCTTTCTAAAGTTTATCTTAAATAATTTTATCATAAATAAATTCAAAATCTTGAATAACCATTTGACAGAAAAGACATTTCAAAAATCCCACTTCCCAAGTTTTCATTTCAAATTATTAATGCAATAAGTTGTAAAAAATTTTTACAAAAAATACAGAAACTTTCGTATTAAAATCATTTTTAATAATTTCAACATGACATGGATATTAATATATTTGTTAAACATAAAAGAGTTACAATTTATAACATTATCTTCAAAATGTATGCAAAAGACATCTTAAAATCTACAATTGTTGTTGTTGTAATTTGCATATATTAATGATGGTTTGATTAAAATTCATATACAAATAATAATGCATGATAATCTCATTCTAACAATGAATGTTATGTTTTCATTTTGTAAAATATTACAAAAATTTTAAAATTCATTCAGAATAATAAAAAAACTTCATTAAATTCTATTTATAATAATATCTATTATATTAAACTACTATGTTATGTTGTTTCGTTGTGTAAAAATAATAGAATAAGTATTGTAGACAACTTAATCCAGATTTTAAATTATACCGATTTTTCACTGATGATCAAAACAGTTATGACTGTTTTTATTAGAAAAGTGAATCACAATGCATTAATATTTCAGAAGTTTATATTGTTTTTTTTTCATGGGAAAAAAAGAACTTTACAAAAGTTAAGAACTTAGTAAATTGAATAATTCCTTTAAATAAAAAATATACATAACATTAACAAGTTTAGCAATAATAATTTTTAAAATGGTAAATTTTATTAAACAGAAAGATTTATTAAAATTGAAATCAATTATCCTGCAATGTTCCTCCTAACAACTGTACTCAATTCAATTACACGTTTCAACAGAATATAACATTAATTTATAAATTTCAAGCATAGAGGATATTAATATTGCTAATATAAATATATATGTTACATATTATTATTTTTTTTGAAATGCTCGAAAAAAAATGAGTGGTTCTATATAATGAGGTAAATCTAACAAAAATGGAGGGGAATAAACAATATTTTTGGAAAAAGTTTAAAAAAAATTATACTTAAAATTTCAAAAATGACGGTGGTGGGGTGGAGAAAAGTGTTAGTTTGATCATTCATCCAATCTCATTAGAAAACTCGCTTCAAATTATAAAAAGGCAAGTGGAAGAAAGGGTACCAAGACCAACAAGAAAAATAAAGAGTTTTATATCTAGTAATATATTTTTATTGTGTCTTAAAATCAAACAAATCTGTTCATTCATAATTTAAAACGTTTGTGGAACATATGCATGGTTTCACATTTTAGCAATTTATTTGTTATGTAGATAAACTCTTAAATTTACTAAAAAATTTAGCAAATTCCATAAACTTTAATCGCTGAACTTTTTGTCTAAAAATTAAAAAAATAATATCACCAATTCAATTTTTAATTATTAAGTGCTACTTAACGATATATTTTAAAATCAATAACACTAAAACATAATTTTCTTGGTTAAGAATTAAGTAGTATTTCCAGAATAGAAATGTTTTAATATTGCGAAACGCAATTTATGTTCTTGTAGACATATTAATCTTAAAACTTTAAAGATTGTTTCTTTCGGGACACAACAATCTACCGCCTGAACATCTGCAAACAATGTAAGATATTTATTGCAACATAACGATTTCAAGATAAAACTAAAACATGGAGAAACAAATTGATTCCAATGCTTAAGATAATTAGAGAGGGATTTACGGAAATGCAGGTAACACATCACTGTTGAACAATTATAAACAAATCTAGCTGATGCCACTAACAACAAAAATCAACATATTTCAAAGTATACATCGCAATCATTGATAAAAAATAACTACTAAGAAAGACAAAATAATAACAAATAACAAAACAATGTTTTAAATGGTTACTTACTGTGAGTAATGCGATGACTCTGAAAGGTAATCATTCGAATAAAACCAATTTAAATAAAATCCATGGTACTGGCCTATTAACACTAGTACGTCATTAAGAAAAAACTTGATCAGTCAATTTTCTGAATGATTCACAACACACCGCGCAACAACACCTACAAATAATCGACGACACTAAACGGCAATCCACAGGAACACAATCTCGGTATAATGGAAGACGCGGCATTTTCTTCTGAAAATCACACACAATCAACGTCGCTGATCACGACATTAGCACAAAGATCCATACTTAAATTCCCCAGAACCAATGTTTTTGACCCGGACAATTGGGTATGTTAAACGAAAGTACTTAACTGACTACGCGCTTCTGGTTAACATAGTCGCCAAAACGTACGACTTCGAAATCAATCATTTACGCACATATCGCAGAGTGTAAACAACCAACGACGCTCATTGGCTGCGCTACCATGGCCGATCCCATTCACTAGACCTAGTCTACAGTAGGGATGACAGCAATAGCTTCAAAGATGCGCTGGAGAAAATGCTCTTCTGTTCTCGCGGTAAGGATCTGCGTAAAAATACAAAAAATATTTTAATGGGAATCAAATTGTGAATTTTTTTTTTATTTTACGTATTTCTTTAAGTATTATTTATTTTCGAATATTAGAATTATTTATTTTAGAATATTAGAATTATTTATTTTAGAATATTAGAGTTAAAAATTAAAAATACATATTTTGTAGTTAACTATATAAAATTTCTTTTTTTTTCCTAAAAAACTTTTTTGCATAGTTTTTTAAATGTTAATTTAAGAAAAAAAACTTATTTTTTAAATTTTAATATTAATTTGAAATTATTTTTTTCAGTAAAAAGATTAAAAATCAAAAATAGAATTAGAAAAGAAAAAAAAATCTAAAAAGAAGTTTTTTGCAAGACATAACTCTTTTGTAAACTTCTATCATTTTTAGAAAACATTAGTTTCTTTTAAACTTAAAAAAGAGGTTATAAATGACAAAAATTTTGTAAAGTAATTTAAATATTGAGAAGAAAAGCTTCAGAAATTAATAATTTAATATCTTCAAAACAATTTAGGGAATTTTTTTTTTCCTTGCAAATGCTAACATTTAATAATATTACTTCATTTAATACGATAAAAAAATAAGAAGAATCAAGAATCTAAGAAAAAAAAATTACTTTTCTATCATCTCAATTAAATTGGATTTTTATTGTAAATTTTATTTATGGGGAAAAATATCTAGGTAATGAATTCAGAAAATGGTTTGCCATTATTTAAGAAA
>JAPMOQ010033063.1:42941-58468 GCA_026543055.1 Argiope trifasciata
TGTTCTAAAAATATAACAATTTCTCTGGAACGGAGGATAAATTATTCGCTCCTTTTAGCTCTATTATATGGGGAAAAAGAATTTTAAAAATTTCTACTTGTAACAAAAGCAATAACTATTGAATGCTTATGGAAATTATTCAATATTTAAAAGCGAAACATTTCACAAACCATCTTAAAAATATCCAGGAAAATATTTATCCAAAGGTTACTGATCAATATTAATATTAAAGAATATATGAATACCAATTACATGTTTTCTTCCGTTTTGGTGCCAGACATATTCAAGCATAAAAAGCTGCATAGCTCATAAATAGGTAAATATATTCAGAAAATAAATATGCGAAATCATTCACTTCACTTAAAATATGTATGTGATAAAAATTTATAGTGTAGTTTTAACCGTATAATAAAATTTTTATTGTTGGAAGCACTTTTTTTTTTTGTAACGGGTCGTTATTTAAAGTTTAAATAATAAAATAAAATAACTATTTCCATGTTTTTTTTATTTTTTGCTTATTTTACATAAAACTTTTTTAAATTAAAATTGTTTGTTTCTTTATTTTTGTAAGCTTTAAATAAATCAGCATCGTTTTAAAAATTAAATTTGTTACTTTGTTTCTTTATTTTTGTAAGCTTTAACTAAATCAGCATTTTTTTAAAAATTAAAATTGTTGCTTTGTTTCTTTATTTTTGTAAGCTTTAAATAAATCAGCATTTTAAAAAAAAATTAAAATTGTTGCTTTGTTTCTATATTTTTGTAAGCTTTAAATAAATCAGCAATTTTCAAATTAAAATTGTTGCTTTGTTTATTTTTGTAAGCTTCAAATAAGTCATCATTTGTTCTTAAAATGTGAACTTTTTGGAACAGATACTGTCAGAATCATCGAAGAATGAGTTTTATACCTTATTCAACACTGTTACGGTACATTTTTTTAGAAATATTTTGATTGAAATTAAAATGTCTCCATTCAAAGTGTTTTAATAACTAAACCATGTATAATAACCGTCCCTTTTTGGCTAACGGCAGTTGGGGCATGGTAAATATGTCGAGACTGTAAAGTCCTCCAAGTTCCAATAGCAAATGATACCTCTGGGGGTACTGAATCAGGGATGAGTCGGTCTCTGATTGGGATCTAAATTCTGACTTGCGGATGGATGAATGAGTTCGACCGCCCCCTAAAAAGGGTTGTGTTGTGTCTGTTAGATCAAAAGTCGTACTTTCACCTTAATGGTGCTCGTTAACAACGAAAGGTGCACACTTCTGCCTTCATTCGAAAGAGCTACTCTCATTCGGGCTTGGTATGACCAAGTGGCATTAGACAAACCCGATAATAACTGTCACAGCTACCCTAAAAAAAGTCAGTTAAGTATAGACTCTGTTGGAATAATTTCATGCCATTATCTTATTTTATTCACAAAATATTAACTACAATCATACATTACGCATTTTTATTCCGTTGTCGATTAGTAACTGTCAGTTAATAGTATTAAAACTTTTTGTTTTAATACTATTAATTTATAGTACTATTAATATTATTAATTTAATTGTTTAATTAATATTAATTAATAAAAATTTATATAATAATAAGTTTAATTTTTAACAACTGTCATTATTGTTTAACTTCTCAAAGAGGTTTAAGGCCAAAACCAGGGAAGTATTATTAAATAGGCAATGTATGCAATAGTTAAGATGCTCCTTAATTTTAGGAGCCTCAAGACCAGGACTTTTTCTAACGATATTTTGAAAATTATTTAATTTTGTGCTTTCATTTAATGTAAAGGCCGTACAATCGAATTTATTTAAATTAAATCATGCGTTTAAATTAATTTTGGAAATTATTCTAGCAATATTTTAAATTAATTAGCAATTGCTAGTTTTATATTATTTTATCTATCTAAAAATTGTCCATTATCCCATGTTATTATATTATTAAATTTTGTTAAGTAAAGCTTTATAAGTTTTTTATTGCTTTGTTAAAATTTCAGTTAATTTTCTGTTATTTAATTATTAAAAGCATAATACTTTCCTGTTTACATGTACTTTAGGAATAACGATATCTTTTGAATTTGTTGTGCTAGGCAATGCTCATTAGAAATCTTAATGGCATATAATATTTCTTGTATTGTCTTCTGTAGAATTATTCCAGGTTCAAGTTGAATAATTGGAGCTCCCGTCCCCGTCAGGGGGCCTATCTCCTTCATGTGGAAATGAGTGTTGAGTGTCATTACCTTTAAAATATTATAATGAGATGCGCGAATCTTGTGAAAAATGTTGTGTATACCCATCATTGATTCTTGTTGTCATATTTCAGCAACAATTTTTCACGTTTTTATCAGTCAATCACAATATTTCGTGACGGTGCTATAGAAGATATAAAAAAATAGTAATAATTCCTCTTTTTCCCCATTCTGTATAGCCAGAAATGCGACGGCGATCTTTGAAATCATCAGAAAAATAATTAATTAAAGTCAATAAAAATAGCTATTTTTTTCTTTATCATAGTAATTATAGCTTTTTATTTTTAATTAAGAGAGGTATTTGAATAATTACGTAAAATATTTCAAAATTTAAACGAAGAATGTCGGATGTGTTTATTTTTAATCCGTAAATCCTTTCGGTAATGAGAACTTAATGTTTAAAATTTTCTCAAACGTCAGAAAATGATGTTAGAGGTAGAAAAATAACTTATTTAGAATATAATTTATTTATTTTGTTCTGAGGTATATAAATTTTTACAGCAATCCATATTCCGAAACGATATAAAGTACTAACTATGAAAAAAAACTTCCATTATGAAATAGCAATGAAAAATACGAAATAGAAAATTTTCTATATTAAATTTTAAAATTCGGGTACATTAAATTATTATTACGACTATCTATGAGCGAAAATTTATGAATGTATAACAGATAAATTTGTTTGGGCACAAAAGGTACCCAAGAATACGCACACAAACAAACACACATACACGCACAGTATGAAAATAGGCATTATTAATCAAGCATGGAAATAAGCTTAAACTAACTAGACGGACGATCATTTGCCAATGGAAACTGATGTTTATATCTCCCAAACTATTATCACATAAAAATGTATTATATTTAAATTAATACATTATTGGCATTATCTTAAAGTACGAAAAAATTACCTTCAATCAAATTCGTGTCTTTCATTCGTATCAAAAACGCTTTAAATTTTTTTTAAATGCATGATAAATTGTTGTTGTCGTGCAAATAAAGTCTGTATTCCACCAAGAGTCTTGGTGACGAGATTTGCCAGTTCTGGAGCCCGATGGCCATCTCAATGGGTGGTGCTCCAAGGAGGAAGAGGGAGCGGATGATGGCTTGACCACGACCATCGTAATGGTCATGGTCAACTATGTTTACGATGGTCGTGGCTTGACAGTTAAAAAAATGCTCTGTAGCCAGTTGGGATCGAGGACAGTGCTTGCAGTTGGGATATGATTTAATACCAGTTGGTGATATCTTCATGCCCCCGAATGCATTATAAATTAATTCTTTTTATTGCCAAAGAAGTCGATAATCTAGGCAAACAAATTGATCGCCAAAAGTGGCCATTATTAATAAAAAATTGCTGTAGATATTTTTCTTAACAACCCATATGCCAGTTTAGATGTGTTCATTTATTTTTTTAAATATTTTTGGCTTACTGCAGTATTATATCTACATTCACATCTGTTCTATATAAGGGTGCCTTGACCCTTAAATCCCTTTACACGATCAAGCCCGGTACTTGAATTTTGAGCTTGGTGATAAGTTAACAGGAATAGGATAGTTAACAGACACATACACAAAAATGACTGATATTACGAGGTTGAAAAAATATAAACATAATTTAAATGAAAGGAAATGTCTGTTGATAAATTTAAAAATGCATGGTGTGAAAAAAATGTATAAAACTGTCAAGCTTATTAAGTGAAATGCAGTTTCATTTAATAAATTAATGATAAAAAATATAATAATAAAGAAAAATACATATGATATACCAATTAGAGATATTAAATCATAAAAGTGCTAAAAATGAGATAAAATGAAGCTAAATCTTTAAAAGAAACTCTCAAAATTTTAAAAGTTCAGTGCTTAATGTCAATTACTACAATTGCACATTAAAAGCGCCGCCTTTATTCTACATAATTAAAGTCAAAATGAAGATATTTGAAGGACAGGGTTGAATTTTTACATTGATAATGGGAGTAGAGGTTGTGTCAAACAGTGAAATAGATTTAATATTTCATTAAAAATGAAATTAATACAAATTATCTTCAAATTAACTATACAAATTGATTAAAAATGAAAGAAAAGCATATTACGATGAAACTCACATTACTTTAAAACTAATTTAAGATATGCGACTACGTTCGAAGGAAATTTTTTGAAAAATTAAATTTGTTAAAAACAATTTAAAGCTATGGTTTTTAAATATATTGTAAATTATGATACGAAATACAATAAATACAACAAAAATTATTTGAAAATATAATATATTTTGAGAAATAGGAAAATGTGTAGCAAATTTTAATGAAATTGAACCAAAACGGTAAGCACTCTTCTCAAAATTGTAATGCAGCAATTCTGTTTTTCTTTGTTCAAAAATTATAGAACATAATAATGAATGAAATGAACCAAATTATAAGAACAATTTTGAGATTCAAATAAATTTTGGGTAAAAATATCCGTTTATATATGCATTTTTTGCATAAATTCATAACTATTTTTCTAAAAACACTTATAAATGAAAAAGTCTTTCACCACCAACAAAACCTTTTGTTCATTTCATTGCCCATATTATTTAAAACGCACGCTGAAATTTTTATGTAAATATCTCTATTAATGTTTGAGGTATCATGTTAACGGTGGAGAATTTTTATGAAAATTAAGGTTTTGGGAAAACTGAAGTTAAAGACAAATTTTTGCTGAAAAAATATATGACCCTGGATGACAGGTCAAGCCTTCCTTTTCCTAGAAAAGATAAACTGTTTTCGAAAGAGGAAAGTCAGAACTACAAGAAATAACAATTTAAAAAAAATTCGCCAATGTGGTCGATGACCAGTGTTTTTAACGTAGTCGGATACCTTAGTGTGTATATATATATATATATATATATATATATATATATATATATATATATGGCAAAAAACAAAAAAAGTGAAAAATATTTTAATCCTCATCTCATCTTTTATAGGGGACTTGGAAATTTTTAGTAGTGTAGTTAATTTTACCTATGCGACCGAAAGGGCACCAAAATTTTAATTCTGTCAGGATAGATTATTAAAATCAATGAATCATGCCAATTAAGTTAAAATACATTTAATAACAATGTTTAAAATGGGTTCCAGCCCCACGTTGGGCTGCCAAATTATTGTGATCGAAAGGGCGCCAAAATTTCAATTCTGTCAGGGGTAGACTATTAAAATCAAAGAATCATGCCAATTAAGTTAAAATACATTGAATGACAATGTTTAATATGGGTTCCAGCCCCTCAGTGGGCTGCCAAATTATTGTGACCGAAAGGGCACCAAAATTTCAATTCTGTCGGGTTAGACTATTAAAATCAATAAATCATGCCAGTTTAGTTAAAATATATTTAATGGCATTAAAAAACATGATTGACACGGGAACAAAATTATTTAGGACAACAGCATTTAACATATATGCATTAAAATAATACTCGGGGACTACATCATGCTTTAGGCTCCCTTCCAAGACAAGGGCTGATTGACATGGCAGCGATCGCTAGAGGGCCGAGGAAAACAGTTAGGGTTACACCTAGTGTTAAGGATCTATTATAACTTAATTATATAGGGTGTTGCCGAATTCGACCGACATATTCAGAAATGTGATGGTAGGAATCAAGAGGATAAAAAAATGATTATGGTACATAGGATCTCAAACAATGCTTGGTAGATGAAAATTAAAATAATAGAAAGTATGAAAATTGTTGGAAAAGGTAAAAAATTAATAAGATAATAACAAATGATGCTTTAGCAACGAATTCTTTTTAACTAAAAGTTTTTTTTTTTTTTTTGCTTCGGTAACATGTCTATATGATGATCCAGGGGGTCGTAAATTACTGAAAACGAAAAATTAGTTTAGAATTCTTTATCTGCAAGAATAATGAAGAAAAATAAAAGTTTGAAAATGATAGGAATTTTCAAACAAACAAACAATTGGACATTAATTTTTATATGCATAGATGGAGAAAAATAATAAAAATATCTATTTTTTTTTTCTACTAAAAAATAAACCAAAAGTAAAAACTCGACTGACGTTTAATAGGGGATATTTTTCCCAACCAAACGTCGTTTGGGACCTTTTGTTGTATGCTGATTTTTTATTTTATGATTTTTTATGCTATTGGTGTTTACTATAAACTCTCTGAATATGACAGTCGAAATTGGCAACATCGCGTGTATACTGAATTCCGTTCGAATTCATCTAATGATATTAAAATGTGTAAAGTTCAAATCAAATAATGGAAAATTAATTTTATATGTATAGATAGAGAAAAATAATAGAAGTTTCTATTTGGTTCTTTTTATTTTTAAAAATTCCGTTTAATTTTATATTCAGAAGGAAATTCACTTAGAATTTTAGGTTTATTATATGATAAATATTAAGTTAATGAGAGAAAATTGCTTTAGTATTTCCTAGACGCAATTCACCTAATACCGGAGTTGTATGACAATAATTGCTACTTCCTTTAACTAAACGGGGCCGCGGTGGCCTGGTGGTAAGGTCTCGGCTTCGGAACCGGAGGGTTTCATGTTCGGGACTCGATTCCACCGAAGAACCGTCGTGTGAGGGGGTCTCTTGCACGTTAAATCTACACGTTAAACGTCCTCCCGCTGGTGTGGAGAGGGGGTTCCCAGTTCAGGTGTCGTCCTCGTCATCTGACCGTGGTTCAAAATTACGAGGTCCGTCCCAAAATAGCCCTCGTGTTGCTTTAAATGGGACGTTAATATAACTAAACTAAACTAATCCTTTAACTAAACATCATCGTCCGTCTCCTTCGAAACCCTTATTTGAAGATCTTTATCGCTTTTAAGATTCACAATCAATCTGAAATTAAATATAGCTTAATACTCGTACCGGAAGGCAAATTAATTGTTTAATTTATTTTAAATATACCTTTAGACCGGCGTGAGCGATCTTCCCAAAAACTTTCTCGCATACTTTCTAATAAAGGTATTATCCCAAAAATATTATCCCAAGGTATTATCCGAAAAAGGTATTATCCCAATAGCGCTGACGCAGCAAAAATTAAGGAATAGTAATCTTCGGCGTGAAGTTAGCATTTTTACTAAATCTACGTGTCATCGTTGTATCGTTCTTGACCCAGTGTAGGGGGGGGCACCTTGTCATTCAGGATGAGATGCTTCCGGTATGGGGGTTGGATCTCGCCAACCCAGTGGGTATAATAATAGGTGAGGTTTTAACCCTCCCATTGATGACGGGATGCACTCCCTACTGGGAGGGTTGAACCGTGACCGGTGATGGCCACTAGGACTGAACCACAGTCCCCACCAGTGTTGCTGTTGCGGCGGTTCGGCCGTTCAGTTTTACGTGGTGTATTCGTGTGCCTTCGTGGTTTGGTTAGAGGTCAGTATCTCGTTCTTTGGTGATTAATCCCTGGCATGCGGTTATTGGTATCCAAGAGTTGAATTTGTGTTTTAGACACATACTACCCAAACGTTTGAAACAAAAATTTTTCTTCAAACTATTTATTCTTTTTTTTTTTTTTTTTTTTTTTTTTGTAGTTACAAAATGCCATACCAAATGTGATTTATTTCGGTCGCTGCATTTTTGAATGATCGCCATTGTTTCTGAAAATACTGACTAACAGATGATCAACCCGTAGTTGGATTTGGCTCAAAATTTGATAGATGTCTATACTATAGACATCAAATCTGTGAATTTTATCCATTTAGCTCTTTTTGTTTTGTAGTTATCGTGTTAAATTATATTCGAACTGCTCGACGGACAGACTTCTTCTCACCAAATTTTGCTTAAAATTTGATAGAAATCTGCAAATTTGGTACAAAGATTGTGTACCAAATTTCATCCGTCTAGTTCAAATCGTTTTTGAGTTATTTTTATCACATACAGACATTTTCTAAAAATGTGTTTTGTGAATTCAAGTAGGTCTATGACGATCTAGCTTTTCTATTCAGGTTGGTCTAAAACGTAGAGATTCATCAACCTGTCGAGTTCAAACTTAATCATACTTTCTCTTACATTATATACATACAATAGAAAGTATAAGTCTATCAGTAAGTAGTAAATAAAGGGATGGTTGAAATGTGTTGAACCCCAATAAATTAAAAATATATATACAATGGTAAAAAGAGAGATAAAATATTTACTTCTCCGTATATTTTAAACAAGACGTTTACCACAACGAACCAAAGTAAAAAAGAAAGACAGAAAAAAAGCATATTAAAAATTTAATATCAAGTTAGATAAACAAATATTCACCGAAAGAGAAGCCGTCAAAACGTTAAAAAAATTAACTGTTGCTGAGTGTTAATATTTTACTTTTACATCTCAGTTTTAATTAGAACACAAACTTAGCTTTCTCTTGTATGTAAGAAATGTTAAAAGTAAACACAAAAGTTTTTAGGTGAGAAATAAATAATTAAAAAATACTTCATATTTTAAAGGTTTCTTTTAGATAAGTGGGAGAGAAAACATTTCATGAATATAATGAAATGAAACAAGAATTATCTACACGAATAATACAACTTAGCTTTTAAATCAATGGACAAGTTGCATTCCACTTTTCGGTTGAAAAGAAATAAATTGAATGAAAATTCCAGCACTGTTCTAATCATCAGAAAGTCATTCGATCAGTCAAAATATCGGTTAATATTCATTTAATTGAAAAAATGTAGTTAAATACAATTTGGAAACAGAGCTCCGAAATTTGCAGTTTTCATTTTTTAAGGTATAATTTTGGTAGTTGTTACATTTGGTAACTTTAGATTCTACTCTTTTTTATAGAGCAAATTATTATACATTATTGCAAGAAAATATATTATTCTTGTGAATCTAAGCTCTGAATTTTTTAAAAAATCGTTTGCTTTCGAGTATTAAGAAGAAAATATACAAATTTAAAAATTAATTTTTGCCGAGCTTCATTTATATACATCTATATTTGGTTTCATTAGCATGTTTGTGGTGACATCTTAATAAGCCAGTACCTACCACTACACATCGGTGGCCATTTTTGTATAGTGGATAAGTTACTGACTTTCAAACCCGAACATCGCAGGTTCGATCCTTGGCGGAATTCAACCTACGTACTGGCACAATTCCGCCAACACACCTACGCCAAATTGATGACCCCGGACGTGATGAATTTTCAACAGCTCTCTTGGCGCCATCTCTCCATCAGCAACGCAAAGCCGTCAGACTCACTTGACGCACCAACGCAAAGCCGTCAGTCTCACTTGACGCACCAACGCAAAGCCGTCAGTCTCACTTGACGCACCAACGCAAAGTCGTCAGACTCACTTGACGCAGCAACAACGCTCATATACTAGCCATAACGCTTGGCGCAATAAAATCGTTCATCTCTCAACCGAACAAACTGGTAGGGGAGTATTGTGGTGACATCTTAATAAGCCAGTACCTACCACTAAACATTGGTGACCATTTTTGTATAGTGGATAAGTTACTGGCTTTCAAATCCGAACATCGCAGGTTCGATCCTTGGCGGAATTCAACCTACGTATTGGCACAATTCCGCCAACACATACGCTAAATGTTTTTATTCAAATTATCCATATTTCATCTTTTAATTTATTAAATGAATTTGATATTCTTGAAACAAAAGAATGGTTTAGGTAAATCAAATAAATAAGAAAATTAAATTAAAATTTAATAACTATTTTTTAAAAATGAACTTGTTATTAAGCACAATATAATTGCATCCATGCATAACTAAATAATAATTGCAAATATGAGAATTCGGCAGATGTTTTAAGGTATCCGACTACGTTAAAACCGCTGGTTATCGACCACACTGGCGAATTTTTCTTAATTGTTATTTCTTGTAGTTCAGACTTTCCTCTTTCCTAAACAGTTTATCTTTTCTAGGAAAAGTAAGGTCTGATCTCTCATCTAGAGTCATATATTTTTCAACTAAAACTTGTCTTTAACTTACATTTTCCCAAATGTTTAGTTTTCATAAGAATTCTCCTCCATTAACATGATACCTCAAAAACTAATCGAGGTATTTGCATAAAAATTTCAGAGTGTGTTTTAAATAATATGGGCAATGAAATGAATCAAAAGCTTTAGTGTTGGTGAAATACTTTTTCATTTATAGGTGTTTGTAGAAAAATTAAGATGTGAATTTATGGAAAAAAATGCATACATACGTATATTTTTCCCATGACTTCTTTGCATCTCAGAAATTTTCTTAGAATTTGGTTCGTTTCATTCATCATTATATTCCATAACTTGTGTACAAAGAAAAATAGGATTGTTGCTTCAAAATTTTGTGTAGAGTGTTAACTATTTTTGTTTAAAATTCATTAAAATTTACTATCATTTTTCCTATTTCTCAAAATATATTATCTTTTCAAATTTCAATCTTTTTTTTGTTGTTGTTGTAGTTATAGTATTTTAGATTATAATTGACAGTATATCTAAGAACCATAGTTTTAAATAGTTTTTAAAAAATTCAATTTTTCAAAAATCTTCTTTCGAATGTAGTCAGATACCTTAAATTGCTTTACCATTTTTTTGTTTGTTTGTGTGTGTATATAAGCTTTGAAATTTAAAGCATGCTTGGCAGTGAGAAATAATACTATACGTTTACGGTCTAGTGCTAAAGCATTTTTTTTCCAGGTGAGAAAATTTGATTATTCTTTATGAAAACTTAGATATTAAGTGAACCTTTCAAAATATTTTAATAATTCTCGTAATTAAAAGCTGTGCTAAAATTTTAAAATCGAATTATTTATTGAAACCATAACTACTTCAATTGTAATATGATAGATTTCAAATTATTTCTACCTTTCTCTTTCTTTTAAAATTAATCTTTTTCAAAAATGTTTAGATATTTTAACAAAATTTGTTATATATCTATTTGAAATAAATTCTTTGATGAAAAATACACAATGTTTATATATATATATATATATATATATATATAAACTAATGCAATATATAAATCGCGATCCTTCGGTTTAATTTTTAAAAATAAATTTTTGAATTGATGATGATGCTGGTGTCATGTCCGTGTCCTTTTCGGAAACGGGGTGCAGTAGCTTCTGAGGGTAAAGACCCCTGACCACCCAGAGGACAGAAGTCTCACTTGTAGCTCAAATGAGGGTGAGACACATATTCACTTGCACAACCCCTTTTTACAGGGGGGCACATTCCAACATCTCAGAGAACACAGAACAACCAAGCCCGAACCGGGACTCGAAGAGTTTCGAATTGCTTTCTATACGTAGTTTAGTTTAGTTATATTAACGTCCCGTTTAAAGCAACACGAGGGCTATTTTGGGAAGGACCTCGTCATTTTGAACCACGGTCAGATGACGAGGACGACACCTGAAGTGGCACACCCCTCTCCACACCACACCAGCGGGAGGACGTTTGGTCTGACAAATTTAACGTGCAAGAGACCCCCCTCACAGGACGGTTCTTCGGTGGAATCAAGTCTCGAACCTGAAACCCTCCGGTTCCGAAGCCGAGACCTTACAACCAGGCCACCGCGACCCCTTTGTATACGTAAAGATGTATACTTTGAATTAATTCTTATTCACATTATATTTTATACCATTTACATTATTGTGGAGGGTGTATCTAAATAAAATGGTAACAAAGGGCTATTACCTGAATGGCATCCCCTATGTTTTGGATGCGTGGTAGTTGAATTTGCGCATAGTAGTTTGTGCATAAATAGAAATAGAGAAAACATTTCTTTAAATAATATTATCTGGAAATTAGCTAATAAATTTTAATAATTCATACAAAATCTTTACAAAAAATAATTAATATAGAAAGTAATGTAAAAACATTTGAAATGTCATTTAAAAAAGCAATGACGGGCAAATCAAAATATACATTATCAGAGGCCCCCCCACCGCCTCCCGTCGTCACTCTCACGAATATCAGCGCTATCGCTCTAATCTAGCTTATTGGGGAGCGGTGGCCTGGTGGGAAGGTCTCCGGAGGGTTTCAGGTTCGGGACTCGATTCCACCGAAGAACCGACGTTAAGGGAATCTCTTGCACGTTAAATCTGTCAGGCCAAACGTCCTCCCGCTGGTGTGGTGAGGAGAGGGGAGTGCCAGTTGAGGTGTCGTCCTCGTCATCTGGCCATGGTTCAAAAGGATCAGGTCCGTCCCAAAATAGCCCTTGTGTTGCTTTAAAAACGGGACGTTAATATAACTAAACTAAGCTAGCTTATTATTATTAAGAATTATATTTTTCAGTTAATTTCTTATAAAAATAAAGATTTCAACCAATATTCTTTTTCTTTCATTAATAGAGAAATCGATTTTTCATCTATTTTTTAAAAATGTAATTCGATGCAAAACAATTCAAATATTTAGAGTATTTTTTATTTTATTTTAAAACAATGCATCTCAAAGCTGTTTTGAAAAATTCGTCTCTAAATGCTTCCCTAATTTTATGGGGGGGGGGAAATGTCAAAGTTTCTTTCTTAGTTATTCTAATACGTATTTATAACAAAATAAACTCATTCAAATCTCAAAAAGTTTTAAGAATTTCAAATTACTGCTGATTACTCTATTCATGCCTGTTCCAGCACATTAAACTTTTTATTCTTATTATATATACATATATATAAGGTTGGGGAATAAGTTAATAGCGTTTTTATATTTACGTTATTTTCTTACAGTTTTTTTTTTTCTGTTTGACAAAGTGTATGGTATTCATTCAATAGAGCTCTTTCTGCTCTACAAAACTGTGCTAATCGTCTTTTTGAGTAATTTCATTTTTAATTACATTTAAGGCTTAGAAATGGAATATCCAGGAGGTAAAAATCAACATTTTCGACACCTGCTCTTCTTCGCTTTTCATCCAGGCCAAAAAGCTGCTGAAGCAGAACGGTACATTTGTAACGAATACGGGGAAGGTGTCATAAGCAAGTCTGCAGCACGGAAATAGTCAAGCCTGACCTCCATCCAAAGAAGACCATGATCTGCGTTTAGGTTGGGTGAGTACTGGGTAGGGCATGGTGTACTGGGAAATGCTCGAAAGGAATGTCATGATCGCCAAGGGGCTCTACATAGCCCAGCTACACTGTACGAAAGAGGCTATGCGACTGAAAAGACCCCATTGACAAGGCCAAACCATACCCCTTCAAGACAACGCCAGGTCCCATGTTGCGCGTCGTCAAAACCGCACTCCAAAACCTTGAATGGAGGTCTTTCAGCATCTCCCGTATTCTCCGGATCTTGAGCCGTCGGATCACCATATTTTCCTCTCCCTGTCGAACCATATGAGGGGAGTTACCTTCGACAGTGAAGAGGACCTTAAAAACTGGCTCATCAACTTCTTCGATACCAGACCAGGCGATTTTTGGCGGAATGGCATTGTGGAATTGGTCGATACGTGGAGAGAGGTATTAAAAAGCAACGACGAATACATAAACGATTAATTGATTGTTATTACTAATGATTTTCTTTGAATAAAAGTCTTTAATAAAAAACACCGTGAACTTATTTTCAAACCTAATACTTTGCATTTTTATTATAAATTAAATTTATTCCGAGCTCTCACTCAATTTAATTCATAACAATTCTAAATATTTTTCTATAACAGTCTATAGAACAATTCTAACAGAATACTAGTTGTTTTCTGCTGATTTACAAAAAATTATGAAGGCCATATTTCCATTCGATGAATAGAAGTATGATCTTGCTAGTTGATGATATGTCGAGTCCGATTTCATGTTGTGTCTGGTTGTTAGTTGGAACAAATATTAATTGCATAATTCCATCATATTGCCTTTACATATCTGCCTTTGTTTAGTCATCAAAAATTTATTTGCAAACATTTATGACTCGCTTGTCTAGCTCAGAAACAATGTTTAAGTAACAAGCTGAAGTAGTGATTTGAATTTTGGAATCAATTGAGATAGTTGAGTACAAGTTGAATACAAATTATGAACTCGATTTTTTTTAAAAAAAAATTATTGCACGCATAATTTCGAATTGCACGAATAGCATCGAAACTATTGCACGTATTTTAATAAGTGATGCATGAATTTAAGGTATCTGACTACGTTAAAAACTCAATTTTTTGACCCCATTGGCGAGTTTTTAAAATTGTAGTTCAGAATTTCCACTTTTCAAAACAGTTTATATTTTCCAGGAAAAGGAATTCTTGACCTATCATCCGCAGTCACATATTTTTCAGATAAAATTTGTCTTTAACTTCAATTTTAATTTTCATAAAAATTCTCCACCGTTAACATGATATCTCAAACATTAATAGAGATATAGAGATAAAAATTTCAGCGTGTGTTTTAAATAATATGGGCAATGAAATGAACCAAAAGTTTTATTGTTGGTGAAATACCTTTTCATTTATTAGAAAAATTAATTTGTAAATTAATGGAAAAAATGCATATATACGCATATTTTTAGCCATCATTTCTTTGAATCTTAAGATTTTTCTTAGATTTTTGTTCATTTCATTCATCATTATATACTATAACTTGTGTACAAAGAAAAATGATTGCTCCATTACAATTTTGTCTAGAATGTTAACCGTTTGGGTTAAATTTTATTCAAATTTACCCCATATTTTCCTGTTTCTCAAAAAATATTATATTTTCAGATTTTTTTGTATTTATAGAGTTTATAATTCACAATACATCTAAAAATCATAAATCGTATTGAAAAAATTCATTTTTTCCAAAATTTGCCTTTGCACGTAGTCGGTTACCTTAAATATAAAAATACCGAATTTTTTTTTCAGTTACAAATATCCGATGTGTGATGCTCTTGTTACTCGACACGCGTCCAATTGAGTTTTTTCCAAACATTATGTAACATTACTCTGTCGATGATTCTGAACTCTGCACAAATACGTTTTTTAAGTACTGGTAGTGTTTTCGGCTTTAGTGGTACATAAACAATGTCTTGTACCAATGATTTCTTTCTGTGGAGTCATGTCAAAGATAATAAACAAGACCAAATGCTACAAAATGTTTGGAGCCAACTGGATTACAAATTAGATGTATGCTGTGTAACAAGAGGGTCCACATATCGAACATTTGTAACTGAAAAAAAAAAAAAAACTTGACATATTTATCTTAAACACATTGACTGTGGCAAACCCGCTTGTGCGTTACAAACAATATGTAATTGTACCAGACCATCTATGTGATTAGATGACACCTTCTCTACTACAATTTAAAGATAGCAAAGAAGGGGGTCATCTCATTAGATAGACGGTCCTGATATCAGCTGAGGGTAGTGCAGTAAACGCGTTAACACGTTGTCTGCCAACATTGT
>JAPMOQ010033063.1:58478-114037 GCA_026543055.1 Argiope trifasciata
AAGATAGCAAAGAAGGGGGTCATCTAATTAGATAGACGGTCCTGATACCAGGCGAGGGTAGTGGCAGTGAACGGGTTAAATTCATGTCCAAAAGCAAAAAAATATATAAAAACTTTACCGACGGAATTCATTGAACCTTTAGAATAAATATACATTGTATTTAAAGGGGACCGCTGTGGCCTGGTGGTAAGGTCTCGACTTCGGAACCGGAGAGTTTCAGGTTCGAGACTCGATTCCACAGAAGAACCGTCGTGTGAGGGGGTCTCTTGCACGCGAAATCTGTCAGTCAAACGTCCTCCCGCTGGTGTGGCGTGGTGTGGAGAAGGAGTGCCAGTTCATGTGTCGTCCTCGACATCTGATCTTCGTTCAAAATGACGAGGTCCGTCCCAAAATAGCCCTCGTGTTGCTTTAAAAACGGGACGTTAATATAACTAAACTAAACAAACTAAATTGTGTTTAAAGAGCGCTAATGCTGCTAACAACTAAAATACAAATGAACTGAAAAACTTTAGAATAAATATTAATAAAATTGAAACATTTACAGTCGAGGAACCAGAACTAATAAAGAACCTAGCCTGAGGACTTTCTCAAGGGTCACCCTCAGACAGGGATTTAGACCAGGGATTTTTTTCGGTGAGGGGTCTGACTTTCGTTAAGAAATTGACCCCTCGTGACCCGAAAAGCGTTTTTCGCTGTAATCACCAAAAATATTGTAGTACAAATAAATTTGCACCATCTTAATTTTCAAAAATTATCTTTTCAACTATAGTAACTATTTTATGGTATAAATACATTTTCTATGTTTAAGGAATTTTAAAAGAAAATATTTTAATCCCATTTTCTAAAATTAAATTTGAGAATCCTGAACGAATATTAAACGAATCACGAGATACAGTAAATAGTTTCTCTCATTACCATTCTGAAAGAACACCAAGTTTTACAATTCTAAAAGAATAAACATATCTAATATATAAAAATGAATATTTGTTTGTTCGTATTTTATGTACTGTCGTACAGTTCATTCTATTTCGAAAAAACATTGCAAAATTATTAACTGATTGCACTTAATATTATTTCTTTTGTCGGCAAAATTGTCGTGTGTCAGCTAGTGCTTTTTAAAAAGGAAAAAAAAAAAAAAAAAAGATCATTATACAAAATAAATAAATAAAAGCAACCCCAAATCGGTGAAGGGCAAACCTAAACACATACTATTTTACATCTAATAAACATTAACTGTTTTGCACTATGGACAAATCATGTTCTAAAACTCTTCCTTTACATCGAATGGCTGCAGAAATAGTTTCATTAAAACATTTGTAACATATTTCAGTTTTATTCCCAAACTACCAGAATTTTGAAAGTTATTACTTAAAGAATATCCTATTTATTCAACAATGCCCATTGTTTACTAAAGAATGTTACGGTAATTTGCATAAATATTACATAAAAATGCTTCTGTTACATCGACAAGTTGATGTTTCGAAGGTGCTAAAACAATGCAGGAATTTGCCATGTTGCGATACTCGTTTCTAATGATTGCAAGATAGGGCAGATGATTATCAGTGCTTTGCGTTTTCTTTTATGCAGATGTCATTTATTAAAATGTGAAATATATCCATCAGGTTTTAGAGAAAAAGAAGTTTTCACTGCAATTCTTCCTTTCAATATCTTCTATTTTTTTAAATTTTTCAAGGTTATCCTATAAACCTTTTACTAAATTTCACATTTGAATCGCCACTTCTGAAGTTTTATTATTTTCGATTGTATCGTATGAAGTAATGTTATTACTGAAAAAGTTGATAATCATATCTCTTATCTTTTAGTATCTCGGGCTCATATTTGACTCTAAACTTACCTTTCGGAGCCACATCAAATACAATTCAGAAAAATTTTGGGCAAAAACCCACGAAATCATTCCTCTCGTTGGGCGACACTCTCCGCTCTCTCTCAACAACAAAGTTCGGCTGTACAAGCAAGTCTTTCACCCCATACTCACTTATGCTGCACAAATTTGGGGTCTTGCTGCAAAAAACTAATAGGAACAAAATTCAAATTTTACAAAACAAAATACTTAGAATATCACAAACTCTCCCTGGTACGTCAGGAACGAAGTAATTCATAAAGACCTTAAAGTTGAACCAATTGAATCATTTATCACAAAATTGTCCGGAAACTTTTTCCTTAAACTAAAAGATCATTCCAACCCCACAATTTCCCAACAAATCCAATATGCCCATTGCAACGGAAAACACAACTACCCATATCTCACAACCAAATGGTCTATTCCTCTTAAACCTCCATAATGGCTCTTCAGAACACACATTCATCTATTTTCACTTCCATCCTTGTACCCGCCCCCCAAATCCAGCTATCAACTTCAAATTTAAATTTCACTTTTCGCTCATCAATCACGCTGTCCTTTGACCAAACCTAAAGCGCCTAAATAGCGGTCCCTCATGGTCTCCAAATCAGGTACCACAGTCAATCATACTGAGTAGAAGTGCAGAGCACTGGCACTCCAAGAAAACATCTAAATTCAGTCAGTCTTATCTTTTACTTTCTTCTATGCAGAGGTTTGTTTGTTTGGTTGATTTTTGGGATTTATTGGCACAAGAGCCATTTTTGGCTAATCTGCGCCAGACTTTTGTTGCAATAAAAGAAAAATGTAGAAACCATTTAAGGTATCCGACTACGTTCGAAGGGGAAATTTTGAAAAGTTTGATTTTTTTAAAACTATTCCTGGTTTTATGATGTACTAGCCGCCTTTGGCGACCAGCTGGTTCGCCATGAGTAATTCGTTCTAAAATTTTCAATTAAATCACATATTCATTAGCCTTGAAGTAATTCCGGACATGTATTGGCCTGAAATTAATATTTTCTTTAAGATGATGGACGGAAAGTTCTAAAAGTACACCTTTTCCTAATAATATTCTTTAATTTTATAAATCAGTCAGTTTGAACCAACAGTTATGCTTCCAAAATATTAAAAAAAAATCGATGATGTTTCCAAAATATTAAATATGTTTTTTTAAAGAAAGCAAAAAAGGGAAAAAAAGTATTAAATTAATGATACAGATATTGCAAACGATTATATAAATATGCCATTAAGTCGGGATTTCAATGCATATCCTGTCTAGATTCAATCAGGTTTACCGTTAATAAAGAAGATTTATTGAGTTAATGATATAGATATTGCAAAAGATTGTAGAAACCTTTGCTTTGCATTTATTTTTTAAAGAAAATATCACATTTTATATTTCTTTTATTTTATCCAGTCACGTGCTGAAAGTTGCATTTCTGTAGATTTATTTTGAGATGATAATTTTTTTTATTTGAACTTCCGGCATTCTTTTGTTTTATCTAGTCACGTGCTAAAAAAACATGGTTAAAATATTTCTTTAAAAATTCGTTAAAAATAGAAGCTGACGTTATAAATTAAAAAACACTGATACGGTTAGAAAGCTAATTTTTTTAATCTTTAAATTGATATAAAAATAATGCTTGTGTATTAATATTTTCGGAAGTTATAGCGGAAAAACGTCGAAATTTCGCTTAAATTTTAATTAATTCCAATTCTAATTAAAAATTCGAAAAAAGGGCTCCGAGATGCACATTGCGGACCTCCAAGGTATACATGTACCAAATTTGGTAGCTGTAGGTCCATCGGTCTGGCCTGTAGAGCGCCAACACACACACACACACGCACACACACACATTGAGCTTTATTATAAGTATAGATTATCAATTATAAACACTATAAATAAAAAAAACATTATTTGAGAATATAATATATTTTGAGAAATAGGAAAATGTGTGGTAAATTTTAATGGAATTTAACCAAAACGGTTAACACTCTACGCAAAATGGTAATGCAACAATCCTATTTTACTTTGTACACAAGTTATAGAATATAAAGGTGGATGAAATGAAATGAAATCTAATAAAAATATTGAGATGCAATAAAGTTACGGGTAAAAATATACATATATATGCATTTTTTCCATAAATTCGCACCTTAATTTTTCTAAAAACCCCTATAACAGAAAAAGTATTTCACCAACAATAAAACTTTTGGTTCATTTCATTGCCCATGTTATTTAAAACACACGCTGAAATTTTTATGTAAATACCTCGATTAGTTTTTGAGGTATCATGTTAATGGAGGAGAATTCTTATGAAAACTAAACATTTGTGAAAATGTAAGTTAAAGACAAGTTTTAGTTGAAAAATATATGACTCTAGATGAGAGATCAGACCTTACTTTTCCTAGAAAAGATAAACTGTTTAGGAAAGAGGATGTAAATGGTGGTATCTATCATGTAAATGGTGGATAATTCTTATGAAAATTAAAATTGAAGTGAAAGACGAATTTTAGCTGAAAAATAAATTTTGCTTAAAATTCCTCTGGACAATAAGTTAGACCATCCTTTTTTAAGAAAAAACAATCTATTTTGGAGAGAGAAAAGTCTGAATTACAAGGAATAAGACTATTTTTAAAAAATTCTCCAATGTTGTCGATTACCAGTGTTTTTAACGTAGTCGGATACCTTAAATAAGAAACAATACAGGTTTTAAAACACAAATGTTAACCACGAAAGAAGAAAAAAAAAGTTAAATACTCATTAATATCCTAATCGATTTTAAAAATTTAAAAACATTTGGATGGTGTTTCTCCCCATTTTTGGATTTTTTTGGATTTTATTGGCACAAGAGCCATGATTTTGACTATGCTGCGCCAAACTGTGTTTTGTTTTCAGGATTCAAATGTAAAATTTTATATTATATATATAGATAAAAAAGCGAAAAAACTTTTTTTAGAAAAAGCTGAAGAATACTTAAATATGTTGATAAAAACCTATTGATTTCAAAAAGGCGAAAGATTGAGCATGTGATGTCTTACCAAGTAAGAAAGGTAATGGAGTGTCCGTGTTTTGAAAAAAGTGCAAACGCTGAGCATTGAAATTTGGACATTCTGACAATATATGTTGGACAGACATTTGACAATCACATTGAGAACACAGAGGTGGTTGTTCGCCAAGCAACAAGTGGAGATGGGTGAATCGAGTGTGCCCAATACGTAAACGGGTAAATACTGTATCTGCTTTTCGAGGTGTTTCTCCCCAATTACGTCCTTTAGGTTAAGAGAATTTCTACTTAAAATGGAAATAACGATGATTATCAGAGGAAGGACATTCAACAAAGATGTGCCTCGCACTAAAATTCACATGATACGAGGGACAAAGTGGTGCTTTATCGCTAAAAATCAGATGACGGTGAGTGAAACGAGTATGACCTATACGGAGGCAAGTCAATTTTTAACATCAACCTCTAGTAGGTAGAACAGTAGGTCTAATAGGGAGAACAGGCCCCAGACCAATGGGGGTTTTATGGAATGTAGTTTGTTCTGGGTTTGCTGATCCCAAGATTCTTGCCATCTATCCGGAGGAGATATGATATAAAAAATTAATTGGGATCATCTCTACAAAGCAAAGAATTGTATCAACATTTTGGAACTAAAAGTTTTTTTTTTCTTCCGAAATTCCGTGAGTGCATCTCGTGTATAGCCTGTATACCAAAATTCGTTGCAATCCACTCATCCATTTGTGTTGTAGGATGATGTTTATAAGGTAAGTCTAATTATAACCACCATGGTACATTAAGAAATGAACACATTGTTTCCAGATTAATTAATTAAAATTAATAAATCATTTTAGATTTATATCCCGATTGAGTTTTCAACTGACGATGATGATGTCGTGTCCGTGTTTCCATGGAAAGGGGGTGCAGTAGCTTCTGAGGGTAAAGACCCCTGAGCACCCAGAGGGCAGAAATCTGACTTGCATCTCAAATGAAGGTGACACTCACATTCTCTTGTACAACCTCTTTTTACAGAGGGGTCTCATTCATACATCTCACCGATAGAACACAGAACAACCATGCCAGAACCGGGACTCGAACCCGGGACGTCCAGATCACGGAGAAGACACGTTACTACTAAGTCAAGGACGCTGGCGAGTTTTCAACTAAACTCCAAAATTAAAAGCTGATGTGCGCATAGTAGCAGATCTATTCAAGTGACTCCAAACAGTACCACAAGGACTTGGTAAAATCTTCAAGAAATTTAACCACCCTGTAGAAGATGTAATTTTAAACATAAAGTAATTCTAAAGTTCCCGCCACAAAAGAAAAGTATCGCTATCGTCAAGGAATTCGAACTCGAGATTGTGACGGATTTCCAAGATTCAGGTGTCCATGAGCCCGAAAAACGCATTGTGTTTGTTTCTCAGCGAACGCGATAAGTTAAAATTGAAGGGTTTTGCTGTAAAAAGGAGGTGGCAGCAATTATTCTTTACAATAATTGGAGGGTTTGCTACAAAAAAAAAGGTGGCTCCAGTTATACAATACAAAGGGTTTGCTGCAAAAGTAGGTTGCTCTAACTTTTCAATACAATAATTGAAGAGTTTGCTATGATAAGGAGGTAGAATCTGTCAGGTCAAAGTCCTCCCGTTGGTGTGGTGTGGATAGGGGGGTGCCAATTCAGGTGTCGTTCTCGTCATCTGACCGTGGTTCAAAATTATGAGATCCGTCCCAAATTAGAACTAGTGTTGCTTTAAAACGGGACGTTAATATATCTAAACAAAAACAAACTTCGTTAATTTTTGCCGATTTTTAGAAGAATAAATTTGTTAATATTTTTATTATTTTGGATGTTACAGGGCCATGCTTATATTTTCAAAGAAAAATGGAGGCAAAACATTCCGATGTTTTATTGTAATTTTGTATGTTATTTTCTAAGTAATGATGATTGCTCATTTATTTTAATAAACTACAATTATTCATTTTGGCTTAGTCTTATAAAAGGAAACTTTTCTTTTAATGAAAGAGTTAATTAGTTAGTCGTCAAGGTCACATGGCAAACGTGATTGAGAAAACCATTCAAATCTACATAAATAAAAATGAATTATGCCTTTCTAAATCGTTCATCCGATTGAGATGAAACTTCGGCTATTTATTACTTGCACATAGGGATGGTTATAGGCATAATACAATCATCTAATGTATGAAAAATATTTTCAGATCCATTTACCGCACATATTAAACATGAATTAGCCACCAAATAACTCGCCAAGGAGATATAACAGATTCAGTAAAGTTATTAAATTCAAGCTAGACGTTAGTATTTCGTAGTTATTGTATGTAAATGCAATGCAAGTTTTTGCTTAGCTTATTGCTTACAGATACGGGATGGTTATAGGCATAGTACAATTACCTGAAATAAAAGTAAAAATTCGGATCTTCAAATAACTTGCCGAGGAGATACAATAGATTCTGTAGAAATTCTAAGTTAAATGTGAATATTTTATAGCTATTGTACACAAATGCCATATAAGTCATTCTGAGAGGTAACAATTTTATGACAGATTATGCGAGAAAGTGTAGGTGTCATCTAGTTTTAAGGTAGCTTTAAAGTTTATAGTTCATTGGGAGGTTCATTTAAAATCGACTGCAAATTTACCAATAGACCCAAAAGACCAAATTTACCAAGTACCAAACCAAAAAGATTAATAGACGGAATTTACGACAGATTATAGATACTTTTATTGTAACCAAAAACAAATATTTCTGATATTTTGCTTTTTACTTCCAGCATGAATATTAGACCTTATTTTCTTACTAAATGCTATAAATATCCATTACTGTTTTAGCTAAAAAATTTTTAATGGTCTTATAAAACTTTGGAAATGGATTTATGGAGTACTAGCTAGTACTCCGAGCATTGTTGCCGCAGAAGAAATAATCTTGGAAATATCGTTTGGAATTTGAAATAGTTATCTTGTTTGATTAAGAATGATATTTATTTTCTTGTCGGCAATCAATACATTCATTGAAATTGAGTGATACATAAAGGTGATGCATGAATAGTATTTATTCTAATAAATTCTATTCTACAAACAAATAGTCATATTTATGTATTAGATTAGTGTATTCTTTTAGAATTGTAATGCTAGGTGTTCTTTCAGAATGGTAATGAAAGTTTAGTTTAGTTATATTAACGTCCCGTTTAAGGCAACACGAGGGTTATTTTGGGAAGGACCTGGTCATTTTGAACCAAGATCAGAAGACGAGGACGACACCTGAACTGGCACCCCCCTCACACCACGCCATTCCACACCACACCAGCGGGAGGACGTTTAGCTTGACAGATTTAACGTGCAAGAGACCCCCTCACTCGACGGCTCTTCGGTGAAATCGAGTATTGAACCTGAAACCCTCCGGTTCCGAAGTCGAGACCTTACCACCAGGCCACCGCGGCCCCATGGTAATGAAAGAAACTATTTATTGTATGTCGTGATTCGTTTAATATTCACTCAGATTCATGTTTAATATTCAAGATTAATGATTAAAATATTTTCTTTTAAAATTGATTCAACATAGAAAATATATTTATGCCATAAATTTCTTGATATAGTTGAATTAATAATTTTTTTTAAAGTTAAAATGACGCAAAAATTTGTGCACTCTAATATTCTCAGAAAACACTGCAAAAAACGCCAAAATTTTATTAAATTTTTAATTAAAATTTCTATTTTATGGGATTGGTTCCCCTAATATTTTCTCGCACTCTCTCTAATAAGATTATTACATCAGAGAACGACTTACATGGAATTTACGTAGAATAACTCCGAAATATTAACGTCTAGCTTGAATTTAGTATATGTACTGAACCTGTTAGTCTTCTTGGTGAGTTATTTGGTAGTTAATCCATGGTTAATAGATGCGGTAAATACAACCAAAAATATTTTTTATACTTTATATGATTGTATTATGCCTAGAACCCCCCCGTAACTGCAAGTAATAAATATTCAAAGTTTTATCAGAATCGGTTTATTCATTTAGAATTGTAAAGCTTGGTATTCTTTCAGAATGGTAATGAAAGAAACTATTCATTGTGTCTCCTGATTCGTTTAGTACTCGTTCAGAATTTTCAAATTACATTTTAGGAAACGTGATTAAAATATTTTCTTTTAAAATTGATTAAGCACAGAAAACATATTTATACCATAAAATCGTTAATATAATTGAAAAGATAATTTTTCAAAATTAAGGTGGTGCAAAATTATTTGCATTATAATATTTTTGGTGGCTACTGCGAAAAACACAAAAATTTAATTAAAATATAAAATTCCCAGGGTTGGTCTTCTCAAAACATTCTTGCATAATCCGTAATAAAGTTGTTACCTCTGAGAATGACTTGCATACTAAAGCTATGCAATATTCACCTTTAAATTGGATTTAGCATTTCTGCATCTATAATCTTCTCGGCGAGTTATTTGGAAATTAATCCTTGATAAATAGATGCTGTTCAGATTCGATTTTTTTTTCATTTATCTTAGATAATAGTACTATGCCATTAACCATCCCATATATGTAAGCAATAAACTGAACAATTTTCATCGCAATCGGATGAGCGGAACTGCCGCGTATAAAAGATATACAGACAAACATTTATTTTTATTTATATAGATTAACTGCTGACATTAACAATTATTTCAAAGTGCAAAAATATTTCTTTTAGTTATTTTGAGCAAATGAATTTTGAATTTTAACACAATGTGTGCGAGTACATTTCGCAGCGGAATTGTACCGGGAGCGGGCGTTTTGAGCGTCAATTTAGTTATCCAGTTCAATCTCAATAGATCGAAAATTAGTTCATTTTTTAACCAACTTTTCGTATTTTATATTGAAATATTTAAATAGAAATATATAAATAATAACCATAAGATTTTTGCAAATAAGAAATATATTTTTTAGAGGATAAATTTATAATAGATTCGTAAATATGAAAAATCAAATCGAAAAAGTAGTATGCATTTTAATTTTTTCGAATTATGTTATATATAAACATTCTTACATTATAAAAAAAAACGAAAAGAGCAATCATAAAACTAATGATGTTTTACTATGTGGTAACGTTCAAAGCATTTTCCTCTATGAAGAGGTACAAAGCAAAATTCATTCATTTTCGCACAGATAAATAAAAAGTGAATTTAAATCTAAATTAATCAATTTTCCCGTTTTGTGGTTCCGCATCGACTGATGTAAAAACTAGTTTTTATTAGTCTCAATTTTTCCAGAATCTATGTAGTAGACAAGAAACATTCGGCTTCGTTTTCCTGTATATACCGTTATTTTTGTACTCACAAGCAAACCATGTTGTTGCACTAAAGGCCTTATCACACGGCAAAATTTCTTCGGCACATTCCGTCAGCAAACGACAAGGAAAGTGACGTCACTTGTGTGATGCCACTTCACAGTTTCACATGATTGGTTGAATTTCGTTTGCGGACAATATTTCAGACAACATTTTCGAGCTGGTTCGAAAAAGTTGTCGTTTATGAAACTTGCTTGACTGGTTTTTGAGGGTAGAAACGGAAAAGTGCTGGCAGAATTTCACCGTGTGATAAGGCCTTAAGGCGCGTTGCACACAAAGCGTTTTTTTTTCTTCTGTCAGTATTTTACCAAGACCACTCCCAGAAATCAAATGCTTACACACGTGGCGTTTAAATTCCGACTCCATTGTAAGAGTCTACATCATTTCATCAACAAATTAATTTACCTTAACCATGTTATTTAAACTATGTGCTGCTTAAGGGTCAATTGAAATGAATAGAGTACAAATTCTATCATTATTATCTTGTCGTCGAATGAAATAGGAAAGGGGGAGGGGATGAATGTACTTATTTCGATTTATTCAATTTATGGGAAGAGAGGATTTGGGATCTTGCATCTGATTATCCGAAAGCGCTAGTGACAGCGGGCGTCTGCACAGAGTCCGATAAAAGTTGGATTGACCGAATCTTTATTTGTCCGCCTACTGTGTAAGCTCTCGTATAATTCAGTACAGTAAAAGCTCCTTATTCGCGTTTCCTTCATTCGCGTTTTCACTATTCGCGGATTTAAAAAATGCGACCCAATTCCTATGTTCGCGGATCTAATAAGTACATACACAATAAAAGGATTTCGATATGTATCCAACCCAATATCCTTTGTAAATGCCGTCAAATGGACTAATAAAAAAAGTAAAATAGATCTTACTACAACTTTGCCTAAAGTATGTTGTTAAATGATATCGCCGACGTCTTTGACATAAGCCGATTTCGCCGCGATCGGTGTTTTTGAGAATGTAAACAAACAGAATGAAAGCAACCTTATTACTCAATGAATAAAGTATATTTGTAGAATTAACGACTAAGAAATAAGGTAGAACTAACGATTGAAAAATGAAAATTTACTCACCTTATTCCGAAGATTCATTTGAATCTGACGTAAAAAAGGCAGATCTCAAAGACTATTTTAACCATTTTAACGTAACGATTAAAGACTGGAGCAAATTATACGAATACAGAATGGACGACTCAATAGAATACAATAATCCACCGGAAACAAGAATAAGAAAAAGGAATAGACAGGAAATAACTTATTTTATATATAATTTTGTCACCTAGAAACGTATCCCCTATAATCCCATATAAATGACTATTCCGAATTCACGGTTTCTGTATTCGCGGTATATTTATGGAACATATACCCAGCGAATAAAGAGCCTTTTACTGTACACTACTGTTGTTATGTCGGTATCGGTGAAATAAGCGATAAAAAAAAAGCGCTGTGTGTGCAACCAGCCTAACCCGTTCTAGTACGTGCCCCACTCTCAAGTATCAATCGTCAGAAAACGTACTAGTACGTGTTCCACATACAATGTGTTAATTAGTATGGTGTGTGGATTGACTGTTTGGTAAGAATGTATTTTAGAAAATAAAATAAAGTTCTTTTCTTGTGGGCGTTTGAAGTTTACAGGGGGGGGGGCGGTAAAAGATCCAAAGAAAATTAGGGGGCGTTGATATGGCATGGAGGGGCGTTAGAAGATTAACCAAATATAGTTTACAATGACTGTAAGCAACGTTTCAAGGATATTTTAAACATGGACATACCAGATTGGGCTTTGGATCCTTTTTTCAATGTCAACACAGCAGGATCATCTCAGTTAAAAGAGGAACAAACAGAACTGATCACAAATGAGGAACTAAACAGTAAATTCAAGTATGGCTATCAATAATTTTGGCTGCAGAAGGCGATTTCGCAACTGCATTCAGGATTATGGCCGATTGTTCAACTACTTCTAATAGCATTTCCCATCTTCATATTTAATAGAATGAGGATTTAGTGCTGTAGAAGCATTAGTAACATAAAAGAGGAATCGGCTCCATGTTACTGAACGCTGCGACTTACGATTGTTTTTAAGTGAAATCGAGCCTGATATTAACAAGCTCCCTAAAATACATCAAATCCGGCCTTCTCATTAGTTAATTTAGAAATTCGATGTCCTTAAATTTTAATAAAAATACTTTTGAATATAATTAAGTATGCGTTTTGATGGGTCTCTGAAGCTGTCAATTTATTTATTTAGAAAGCAATAGTTTATTATGAATTAATTCATATAATCAAAACCCCTGTCTGTCCTCATAACAGGCAAGCTAAAACTTTTTTTAAATAAAGGAGAAATTCTGTGGCTTTTCAATTCCAACAATATTCTATCTATTAGTAATTTTTTTAAAATTTAATTCCTATTTTCACCATGCATTATGTACGATGTTATTTCTCTGGAATGGGAGGGGGCGGGGGCGATGTTGAAATATTCACTAGAAAAGGGGACGCCAGTTCAAAAACGGTTGGGAACCTCTGGTCTAGAAGATAAAGATGACGGGACACAGTTTCGATTCAAAACAGATGGCTGAAATATTTTCTGGAATGGTTTTCGTTTTCTGTCACACCTGTTTCTCGCATCGCCTTAAGTTCCACAAAATTGACCAGCAGGAAGGCACGTTTTTCAAAACAACTGCATGAAAGTGTCAAAATTCTCCGTTTCCTTTATGAAACAACAATTACGTGCGTAACTTAGAGAGTGTTTTCCTACAGCAAAAAGCATGATTTCGTAAAGAAAAAAAAATCCGCATGGAATACAAAAGATATGGCAAACAGTTGAGGTTATGAATAAATAGGGGAAGAAGGTACAAATATGTAGGTTGGGCTGGAATAAAAAGGGGGTAAATATATACATTTCTCTTGCTCTTGCTGTATCAAAAGTAGATTTGTGGTGTTTCTCGGAAGAAATGGAATAAAAATGTACCACGTGTTCAAATGCTTAAAGAATAGTGTGTTGAATTTAAATGATTGTTTCAGGCTAAGACCAAGCAAGAAAATAAATGAAAATGATAATATCTTCATTAAGATCAGATTATTTATTGGAGTATTCCTTGCGAATCACTGTTTCCAGTGAAAATGTTGTTTATGGTTCCAAAGAAAGTTTTCCGTTATTTCGTGATATAAATGCTTATTTGTAGTAATTTTTTAACTGACAAATCTATACTTATAATAAAGCTCAATGTGTGTGTGTTCGCGCTCTACAGACCAGACCGTTGGACCTACAGCTACCAAATTTAGTACATGTATACCTTGGAGTTTGGGAATGTGCACCTCGGAGCCCTTTTTTCCAATTTTTAATTAGAATTTGAATTAATTAAAATTTAAGCGAAATTTCGACGTTTTTCCGCTGTAACTTCCGAAAGTATTATCGCACAAACATGATTTTTACATCAATTTAAAGATTAAAAAAACTAGCTTTCTAATGGTGTCAGTGTTTTAATGTATAACTCAAGCTTCTATTTTTAACGAATTTTTAAAGAAATATTTTAACCTTGTTTTTTTTTTAGCTCGTGACTGGATAAAATAAAAGAAAAGAATGACAGAAGTTCAAATAAAATAAAACAACTATCATCGCAAATAAATCTAAAGAAATGCAACTTTTAGCACGTGACTGGATAAAATAAAGGAAATATAAAGTAGGATATTTTCTAAAAAAATAAATGCAAAGCAAAGGTTTCTATAATCGTTTGCAATATCTAAATAATTAACTCAGCAAATCTTCTTTATTTACGGAAAACCTGATGGAATTTAGATAGGATATGCATTGAAATCCCGACTTAATGGCATATTTCTATATTCGTTTGCAATATCTGTATCATGAATTAAAAGTGACTGATTTATAAAATTTAAGAATATTACTAGGAAAACGTGTTCTTTTAGAACTTTCCGTCCATCATCTTAAAGAAAATATTAATCTCAGGCCAATCAATGCCCGGAATTACTTCAAGGCTAATGAATATGTGATTTATTGAAAATTTTAGAACGTATTACTCATGGCGAACCAGCTGGTCGCCAAAGACGGCTTGTAGATTAATAATTCTAGAGTTAAACATAATTGTTAAGCATTAGTTTTACAGATATTTAGCATCTTTAATGTACAATAACATAAATAATAAAAACATAATCTGTATAAATAAAAATGAATGCTTGTCTGTATGTCTCTTATGCACTGCGTATAATTCATCTGATTCCGATAAAACTTGCTTGCTATTACGCGAAGGTTATAGGTAATTTTTTTTTCTTTCTAAAGTATAAAAAATATTTTTAAGTCTATTTACCGCACTTATTTACCATGATTTAACCACCAAATAACCCCCTAAGGTGACAACAGATTTAGTATAGATGCTGAATTCTAGCTCTAGGTTAATATTTCGTAGCTATTGTACGTAAATGCAATGTAAGTCTTTCTCTGAGGGAATAGTGTTATTAGAAAGTGCGCGAAAAAGTTTTAGTTGAACAAATCCTATAGGTTTGAAATTTTAACTAAACATTTCATAAAATGTTAAGATTAACTTCCGGAAGTATTATAGTAGAATTAATTTTGCATTATCTTAGTTTTCAAAACTTATATTTTTAACTAGATTAAAGAGTTTATGATATAAATATATTTTCTATGCTTAATCAATTTTAAAAGAAATATTTTAGTCACATTTTCTAATATTAAATTTGAGAATTCTGAACGAATCAAGCGATACAATAAATAGTTACTCTTATTACCATTCTGAAAGAGCACCAAGGTTTACGATTCTAAAAGAATGCACTAATCTAATACATAAAAATGAATTTTTATTTGTAGAATAGAATAATAAAAATAGAGTAAATACTATTTATGTTTCCCCTTTATATATCCTGGATCCGATTATCATGCCATGGGGATCAAATTCCTGGCAGGTAGAAATCGCATTACGTTTTGAACCTCTGTAGGAGACCACTTTTCTAGACGTCTTGCCATTACTGTCGATGTTTCAGATCTCAGTACTAACACTAACTGTTCTAACGACCAGTCTAAGACATTCAGCGCCATCTGTCTCCCCTCTGTGTAACAATATTCCCATCCACAATTTCTACTTTCCAAATACTGCTGCTTGTGAACTTTTATTTTGAATCACTTCTCGTATAAATATCAAAGAAAACAAATAGATAATATGAAATTTAATGGATTTTATTCAAAACTGGATAGATATTTAAAATTTCATATTGAAGATCGCTATCAAAAAGGTTTCCACACCCAAACTGAAACAATTAAGTCATTGCGTTTTTGATTCATTGAAAGTAAAAATCTACAGTTCGTCAATCTCTAATTGGAATTAACCCATTTGCATCATTAGCGTATATATACTCTCAATTTTCTATGTCACTATCACTGGAGCGTATATATACGCTGCATCATATGATATGCTATGCATATAATATGATATATACTATATTCATACTATATATTTATATGCATCCCACATTTCAAATGTGACCACACTGAATAAAATGTCTAACAAATAATGCTTAAAAGTGATTTTTTTTCCACTTTTCTACAATTTTACACTTAAATATGAAATAAATTTTTTTCCCTGATATGGGCCTTTTTTCATATTTTCATACGATGCAAATGGGTTAATGGAGAATTTGATGGGTATCGATAATATAGTTGTTAAATCTCTGTACCGAATTTTCTCTCCCTTTTCTTATTTTGTTTTATTTATAGTCATCGTACTAACTTATATCCGAACAGTCTGACAAACTTACTTCCTCTTACGGGAAATCACTCAACATTTGACAGAAATCTACAGACTTGTTGTAAAGACCATATACGAAAACTATTTCATCTAGATCAAATCGTTTTTGAATTGTCTTTGTTAAAGAGAGACACATAGATGGACAGACGGTCATTGTTTTTCGATCTCAAGGAGGCCTGAAATGAGGAAATTAGTTTAAAACTCGATTAATAACTAATCTCGACTAATAACTGATAATATAACTAATTATCTTAGTTAATCTAAAAAATTCTCTATTAACTAAGATAATTTAATCTTAGTTTAAAGTCGTATTTGTTGATAATTAAAAGAATTTTCGAATTTCTTGACGTTTACTTTTTCTATAAGAAGTCAAAATTGACTGCTAAATTCTGCTAAGAATAATAATGGCTTGGGAAATGCTGGTGGATCTAATACCACTTGGTCATACCAAGCATGAATGAGCGGAACTCTTTCGAATGAAGGCAGAGGTGTGCGCCTTTTGTTGTTAACGAGCATCATTAAGGTGAAAGAACGACTTTGCACGAACACACACGACACAACCCTTTTTAGGGGTGGTCGAACTCATTCATACACTCATTCATCTATCCACAAGTCAGAATGTTGATCCAAATCAGAGACCGACTCATCCCTGATTCAGTACCCCCAGAGCTATCGTTTTGTTATGGGAACTTGGAGGACTTTGCAGTCACGACTAATTGAACGTGCCCCTACTGCCATGAGCCAACACGGCGGTCTTTGGCCGAGACGAGGACAGAACCCGCGACCTTTCGGTTACGAGACTAACGCTCTACCAACCAGGCTACCGCGGCCTTCTGTCTTTTTACTGTCATGTATGTGGGAGTTTAATCATATCCCGCCCCTCAAAAAAAAAAAAAAAAAAAAAAAAAAGGTTAGACTCTTCAAATAGCAGGAGCTTTATTGGCAAGGTGTCTAAGGGTCTTTTAATATTTAAGGGTTCAGTTTCACAGCTAAGATTGCAGCCAGGTGGCCTGGTGGTAAGGTCTCGGCTTCGGAACTGGAGAATTTCAGGTTCGAGACTGGATTCCACCGAATAACCAACGTGTGAGGGGATCTCTTGCAAGTTAAATCCATCAAGCCACATGAGGACACCCCCTCTCCACATCACACCAACGTGTGGTGTGAAAGTTTGGAGAGGGGAGTGCCTGCTCAAGTGTCGGCCTCGTCAGCTGCCCGTGGTTCAAAATGACGAGGTCCTTCCCAAAATAGCCTTAGTGCTGCTCTAAAACGGGACTTTAATTTAACTAAACTTTCTATGAGATAAATGCTCACCTGTAAAAATGTATTGTACAAGCGAATGAGGGATACGTGAGTGGTAACGTCCTACTCTTGGCCCTTGTTCGCGCTACTGAAACAAGAGACGCCCCCTATCGGCTTAAGTCGCTGTCTTCGTAATAGCGGGTTTGTCCAATGACAAGCGACATGAGGAACAACATATTGACGGATTTTAGAGACGAATTATATATTTTTTAGCCATCAGTAAAACAATTTTGCTCGACAAAAATTACATTTATAATTAACAGCAAAATCAACACACACTACAATTTAATTGATCCCAACTGACCCAAATATATACCTGTACCCCATTTCATCAGTGTCATGTTCTCCTCAAATTGTAAAATTTCTCTAAGTCAAAAAACATTAAAAGCGTCTCTTATTTTAGTAGCGCCAACTAAGGCGAAGAGTAGGACGTTACCACTCATGCATCACTCATTCGCTTGCACAGCCCCTTTTTACAGAAGGGCACATACCTCATAGAAAGAACCACCATTCTCGAACCCAGGAGGCTCAGATCATAGGGAAGACGAGCTACCCCTACGCCAGGATGCCGGCTATCCTGAAATATAACTAGTAGCTGTCTCAACAACATCTCGCATACTATCTAATAAAGGTGTTATCCCAGAGAATGCTTTATAAAGTATTGGTGTACAATAGTTACAAAATCTTAACATTTGGCATTAATTTAGCATTTTTACAGAATCGATCGAGTGAAAATTGGCGAGTGATTTGGCGATTAATGCCTGATTTGCTTTTAATAGCATCTGAAAATCGAATTCATATTTTAGGCGTGTTTTTTCCAACTGACGGTAACACAAATTGTACAGAAAATTAAACTTGTATTCACAAAATCACGTACCAAATTTGATATATTTGAGTTTCTGCGTTTTTGAGTTATCGAGTTTGCAAGTTTCTAAAAACACAGACAGACAGTCAATTCCCTCATTGGAATTGGCTAAAAATTCGGTTGGTGTATAGACTATAGATTTTAATTTTGTGTACCCAATTTTTTCTGTCCGTTTGTCAACGTAAATGCAGCGTTGGGGAGAGTGCTTTCTATCGAGTGAAAATTGGCGAGTGATTTGGCGATTAATCCCTGACTTACTGCTCATAGCATCTGAAAATCAAATTAGGGCCTCGATGGCCTGGTGGTAAGGTCTCGGCTTCCGAACCGGTAGGTTTCTGGTTCGAGACTCGATTCCACCGAAGAACCATCGTCTGAGGGGGTCCCTTGCACTTTAAATCTGTCAGGCCAAACGTCCTCCCCCTGGTGTGGAGAGGGGGTTGCCAGTTCAGGTGTCGTCCTCGTCATCTGAGCATGGTTCAAAATGACGAGGTCCGTTCCAAAATAGCCCTCGTGTTGCTTTAAAACGGGACGTTAATATAGCAAAACTAAACTAAATTGAAAATCAAATTCATGTTTCAGACATATTAAATTGAATTATAATCAATCATGTAAGTAATTTTCATTTAAATCACAGTCAACAGTACAAGATATTTCGAATGTTAATCCACAACAGCAGATCTTAATGTATTTCTGTGAGTGGTCTTTGAAATATTAAGACATAATTCCATACTTTTTATTAACTTCTTATCTAATATTTTTTATAGCTGCTTTAAATTTGTTGTTTGTTCATTAGCATTTTTAGCAGTTCTTTTTTACTATGTGATGCATCTAAAAAGGTAATAAAAAGATGTTTGAGGTTTTTAGTATATGCTTTTACTGTGTTGATATGGTCCAAATTTTGATAATGTCATTACGCCGATAGAATAATACAAGCTGAACATGATTATTAACATGATAATGTTTCTGAGTTGGCACCTGTTCTAATATTAACATTCAAAACGTTCTACTGAGAAGATTGTTGGACCTAAAGTTATGAAATTTAGTAGGTAGTTATTTTGTTTGTCGTAGATACTCACTTAAGCAATAACATTTGAAAATTTAAATAAATTTTTATTAAAAAATTATTTTTAATGTTTTATTCACATTTTGTAAGCAGGTCGTTCTTGTTCTATTTTGAATTTTTTTTAAGGAATTTTTTTGGTGGAATAACTTTTTTTTCTAGATCATTTTGTTCTAATTTCCATGAATTTTAAAATATATTTTATGACAATTCTTTTCATTATTTTAATCTCTGGTTTTATATTCATATGCAGAGCGACGAAATTAAATATGTTTTTTTATGTTCATGCTATTGCAGCGGTATAATTAAGAGCAAATTAAAAAAGAAATAGAATAGAGAAAAATTCAAATCCAATCTTAGAGTATCAGCTCATTTGTTAATTTGTTTCAAGTTAATCAGTTAGTTTGTTAATTTGTTTTAAGTTAATCAGTTAGTTTGTTAATTTGTTTTAAGTTAATCAGTTAGTTTGTTAATTTGTTTTAACTTAATCAGTTAGTTTGTTAATTTGTTTCAAGTTAATCAGTTAGTTTGTGAATTAGTTTCAAGTAAATCAGTTAATTTAATTTGTTTCAAGTTAATCAGTTAGTTTGTGAATTAGTTTCAAGTAAATCAGTTAATTTAATTTGTTTCAAGTTAATCAGTTAATTTAATTTGTTTCAAGTTAATCAGTTAGTTTGTGAATTAGTTTCAAGTAAATCAGTTAATTTAATTTGTTTCAAGTTAATCAGTTAGTTTGTTAATTTGTTTCAAGTTAATCAGTTAGTTTGTTAATTTGTTTAAAGTTAATAGTTAGTTTGTTAATTTGTTTCAAGTTAATCAGTTAGTTTGTTAATTTGTTTAAAGTTAATAGTTAGTTTGTTAATTTGTTTAAAGTTAATCAGTTAATTTGTGAATTATATTAATCAAAGTTAATTTGTTTTAAGCTAGAAATTCGTAATTTTTCAAAAATAAATTTGTCTTATAGAAATACATTTAAGTGTTATAGGTTTGAGCGTTATTATAAAAAAGCAAGTCTCAAACTAAATTATTTTTCAAAATTCAGATTTAGCTCAATTTAATACTTGTTCCCGTTCTTAGTGATAGGTAATATACACGCAAAATTATTCCTTCAAATAACAATGACTATTTTCTTGAATACTCGGTTTAGATTTAAAAATATCATTGAGAATAAAATGGTTCAGTTATCTTTTATCGGGATTTGTTGTTGAAATGATAGCAGTTGCACAATTCCAAGCTGTTTGCAAAACACAGATATAATTGTTTAGGCAATATATTACCAAAAAAAATATACATCTGGCAAATTTTATTCTTTTTATTTCCTTGTACACGTAATAGAGAAAGTATTGCAATCATCAAAAAAAATTCAAACTCGAGATTTTGACGAATCGACACGTTTTAAATCTATCTGAGTTCGAGAAATACATTTTTGGAAATTGTCTGTTTATATCGTCACGTAGATAGAACTCAAGAAGACTCAGGAAGTAGAGTTAAATCAATTTATTAACTCAGCTCTGAACTCAGAATACTGCGACTGAGAGATCTTCAGCTTTTATACGAATCGGGAAAGTTCCAGAATACCTTTCTGGAGACAGTCCAGAGCACTGATCTGGTAAATGAAAGTGTGGTGATATCTTAATAAGACAGATAACATCTACTGGAGATGATCATGCTTTTGTCCTGTGGTTATGTTATCGGCCTTCTAATCCAAAGGTCTTAGGTTCTATCCTGAGCCAACATCAACTTCCCACAATGGTGACCTCGGACGTGATGAGCCTTCACCCTCAACCTTCAAGCAACTGATGTGTGGCGCCATTTGCCCGCAAACAAAATCGTCAGACTCACTTGACGCAACAATCTACGCTCGCTCGCCATAATGCTTGGCGTAACTAAAGAAAAAAAAAGCTCTCCGCTCGCCTAACAAACATGGGTACGGCGCATTAAGGCTTTATCACACGGTGAAATTTCGCCAGCACTTTTCCGTTTCTACCCTCAAAAACTGGTTAAGCAAGTTTCATAATCGACAACTTTTTCGAACCAGTTCGAAAATGTTGTTTGAAATATTGTCCACAAACGAAATTCAACAAATCATGTGAAACTTTGAAGTGACGTCACTTTCCTTGTCGTTTGTTGACGGAAAGTGCCGAAGATATCTTGCCGTGTGATAAGGCCTTTAGACACACAGCAACCTCTCACTCAACAAACCAATTAATCAGCCCTCAACAACAACGCATATCATTCGTCAACTCACTGGAGGGTGAGTCTGTGGTGATATCTTAATAAGACAGATAACATCTACGGGACATGAGCATGCTTTTGTCCTGTGGTTATGTTATCGGCCTTCTAATCCAAAGGTCCCAGGTTCTATCCTGAGCCAACATCAACTTCCCACAAAAGGAAGGTCCAGAATCTTCAGGAACACGAAATAACGGAAAAAAACATTTTAAGTCTACTGGGATTCGAACACATGATCTCCTGACTATGAGTCCAGCGTCATAACCATTCAGCTATGCAGACGTTCCAATGCGGTAATATATCTACAACAAATATAACTCAAATTCGCTTCATGATAGACGGTTGAAATTTATACAATGATTTTAATATTGAATTTTCCATTAAATCTATACTGATGAAGTCTATCTGTCCGTTTGTTCGAATATACAGTGGCTCAAAAAATTGAGAGTACCCCTTACTTTTACTTGATAAATCCGACTTCTAATGTAAATAGCACATTACCGAAAAATGCATACATGTTTTTATTTTTACATGTAAAAAATAGCTTAATTTAGATTAGAAATAAAGTAAATCAACGAAAAGCTTCTAAACTGAAAAATTTCAGAAGCATTTTGAATAAACATACTCAGGTTCTTGTCTAAAAAACTATATTTTTACTTTAAATTAATCCAGTTTTCACGTGTAAAAATAAAAACATGTTTGCACTTCTCGGTAATGTGCTATTTAAATTGAAAGTCGGATTTATTAAGTAAAAGTAAGGTGTACTCTCAATTTTTTGTGCCACTTCATGTTTACACGATAACTGGAAAATGAAAAGATCTCGAAAGATGGGATCTGGTACAAAGATTTATGGTGTATAGTGTAGACACCTGACACAGTTGGTGAAAAATCCAACAACAGGTTAATTGTCTGTCGATCTATACTTTCACAAACATGTAAATTTTATAATTCAAAAACGCAAAGACTTAAATCTATCAAATTCGGTATGGATTTGAAGATATGGTTAAAAAAATCAGAAAAGTGGAGTTATCTATAACTATTTGAACAACAGATTACAAAAAAAAAATGTGCAAGTCTTGTAAAGTTTGTTCTTTTTATTAAATCGTGTACGTATTGTAAAGAAAGTATGGCAACCATAAAAAAATTCGAATTCCAGATTGTGAAGAATAATCACTTTTTAGTTCTAAAAAAAAAAGCATGAAGCATTTTTGAGTTTTCTTTGTCACCTGAGTTCTAAAAATATATTTTTGAAAAATGTCCGTTTATATATCAGTGACAAAGGTAACTCAGAAACACTTTAAGCTACACGGTTGAAATTTGGATTTCGGTTTCAAACCCAAATTTGCAAATTTATATCAAATTTTACTCAGAATATGCTCCGATGAAGTCTGTCTGTCCGAATGTTAGAATATAAATTAATGCAATAATTCAAAAAGCAAGAGAGCTCGAATGACAGAATTCGGTATAAAGATTTAGCATTAGACATCTGACAGATTTGGTGAAAATTCCAACAACAGGTTGACGGTCTGTACTTTCAGAAACATGTCAGTGTTATTGTTAAAATACGTAAAGATTTAAATATATCAAATTCGATATGGATTTGAAGATATGGTAGAGAGTCAGAGAAGAGGAGTAATTTTATATCGGGATTTGTTGTTGAAATGATTGCAATAACACAATCCAAAGTTGTTTTCAAACAAAACCCAGATATAATTGTTTAGACAATCTATTACAAAAAAATATACAAGTCTTGCAAAGTTTGTTCTTTTTATTTTTTCGTATACGTAATAGATAAAGTATAGTAAGCATCAAAAAATTCGAATTCAAGACTGTCGCGAATCATTACTCTTTAAGCCTAGTTTAGTTCTAAAAATACATTTTTGAAACATGTCTGTTTATATATCTGTGATAAAAAAGAACTCAGAAACGCTTTAAGCTACAAGGTTGAAATTTGGATCACGGTTTTAGCACCGAATTTGCATATTCCCAACAAATTTTTCGCAGAATATGTCCCCATGAAATCCGTTTGTCTGGATGTCAGACTAAAAATTAACGCAATAATTGTTAAAGGAAGAGAGATCGAAAGATAGGATTCGGTATAAAGATTTAACATTAGGCATCTGACACAGTTGGGGAAAAATGCAACAACAGGTTGTCTATCTGTGGGTCTGTACTTTCATAAACATGTAAATGTTATAATTTTAAAACGCAAAGACTTAAATATATCGAATTTGGTATGTGGTTTTCGCAGTTTTGTGTCAAATTCTTATTCAATAAATTGGAAAAAACGGGTTTAAATCATAGATTCTATTTTCAGATACTATTACTTGCATGCCAGGTTTAAATCACTAAAAACCTCGCCAAGGATGACACGATAGATTCAATGAAAATGATAATTTTACTCCAAATATTTTTATTGTACACCGATGTCAAAAAAGGAGTTCTCTGACATAGCACGTTTATTAGAGACTATACGAGAATGTTTTTGGGAGACCATCCTCTTTAGTTTCTATGAATAATATAATAAGTAGGCTATTATGCCCAAGAGATTTAATTTACTTTTCAAATTACTACATTTATTTGCAATTTGCAGTGAAGAATTTGGTATCGATTTGAGTTTGATTCCCAGTTGTATTCCAATTCATACATTTTCTTCATAGCTTCTCTTTTCTGACCCAAAATGCAGTAATTATTTCACAGCTTACTGGATTAAAATATATATATATATATCACTTTCCTTTATCGCCAAATTTGTAGATCGATCGAAAATATTTATCAACGTGCTGTGTATTTCCGATTGATATTTTCGTAACGTGGTTCAGTTTCATGGAATATCGAAATCGCTTTATAAACAGAACTGCAATACTTTATAACATATTTTTACTTTTATTTAATCATATTTAACAAGATAATTTTCAGATACTAACATTTCAAATAAAAAGAGATAAACGTCAATCAAGTAAGTCAGTCGTTCAAACTAACCGATTTACAAATATTTGAATATCACTATTCAATAAAAGAGGGGAATCTGAAAAATGTTTAGTGAATAATTATTGAGATAGTGTGGGGCCGCGGTGGCCTGGTGGTAAGGTCTCGGCTTCGGAACCGGAGGGTTTCAGGTTCAAGACTCGATTCCACCGAAGAACCGTCGTGTGAGGGGGTCTCTTGCATGTTAAATCTGTCGGGCCAAACGTCCTCCCGCTGGAGTGGAGAGGGGGTGCCAGTTCAGTTGTCGTCCTCGTCATCTGATCGTGGTTCAAAATGACGTGGTCCGTCCCAAAATAGCCTAGTGTTGCTTTAAAATGGGATGTTAATAAAACTAAACTAAACTAGAGATATTGTATAAATTATGAAAATAATTCTGCACTGCACATAATACTCATATGCTGATAGACTCTGTTTTCATAACTGACGTTAAAAATTATTAATAGTTTCAGTAAAAAATGTTTTTATATTAATTGCATCTTAATCATTTCCACTTTCATTTGATAATAAAATTTTGCTGGAGATGACAAATAATTAGAGAGGCATATAACACAATACGGGCTTAGGACCTTTATAAATGCATGAGTGAACTTTATGACTATCAAAATTTGAGCCTTATGAAGTAGCTATTTAAAAGACAAGTTACATAAAGTATTTAGTTGACAATGACATTACATAAGGTATTTGTTGTTGTTATATTCAATGGCACTTGTCATTGACAAGCCCGCTGATCGCTGTCAGCGATTTTAAGCCTGAATGAGCACCCCTTGTTTTTCAGTAGGGCCAAGAGTACGTCTTAGCTACTTCATGCTTCACATTCGCTTGCACAACCCCTTTTTACAGGATGGTACATTAGAACTACTCACAAACAGAACACAGAACAACAACCACGCCCGAACCGGGACGCCCAGAACACTAGGAAGACTGTTACCCCTAAGCCAAGATGCCAGCACATAAGGTATTTTACTGACCATTAAAAAAATATTAAGGTTGGCGTATCGGCTGGTCGCCAAATTCGACTAGTACATAATAAAATAAGTAAATAAGAGCAAATTCGTGCACACTGGACATGTTACAATAGAACCGTATTAATTGCATAATTGCTAGACAAAATTAAAACCTAGTTTTACTATTTGTTATACATTGAAGTGACAAAAGTCATGGGATGACTGTTTATATCGTGTCGGTCCTCCTTTTGCCCGGCGAAGTGCAACAACTCGACGTGTCATGGAGTCCACAAGTCGTTGGAAGTCCTCTGCAGGAATATTGAGCCATGCTGTCTCTATAGACGTCCATAATTGTGAAAGTGTGGATGGTGCAGGAGTTTGGGCTCGAACGGACCTTTCGATGATGTCCCATAAATGCTCGATGGGATTCATATCGGGTGATCTAGGTGGCCAGATCATGCGCTGGAATTGTCCAGAATGTTCTTCAAACCAATCGCGAACAGTTCTGGCCCGATGACATGGCACATTGTCATCCATAAAAATCCCATCGTTGTGTGGGTACGTGAAGTCCATGAATGGCTGCAAGTGATCTGCAAGCATCTGAACATAACCATTTCCAGTCAATTATCAGTTCAGTTGCACCAGAGGACCGAGTCCATGCCATGTAAAAACAGCCCACGCCATTATACAGCCACCACACCTTGCTGACAGTTTGGGTCCATGGCTTCGTGGGGTCTGCGCCACACTCGAACTCTACCATCAGCTCGTAACAACTGAAATCGTGACTCACCTGACCACGCCACGGTTTTCCACTGGTCTAGGGACCAGTCGATATGCTCACGAGCCCAGGAGAGTCGCTGCAGGCGATGTCGTGCTGTCAGTAAAGGCACTCGAGTCGGTCTTCTGCTGTCATAGCCCAAGGAAGACAAATTTCGCCGCACAGTCCTATCGGACACGCCCCTCGTACGTCCCACATTGATTCCTGCAGTTATTTGACGAAGTGTTGCGTGTCTATTAACATTGACCATTCTACACAGACGTCGGTGGTCTCGGTCGTTAAGTGCAGGTGGTCGCCCACTGCGCTGTCCATGATGGGATGGGATGCCTGAAATTTCATACTCTCGGCACACTCTTGATACTGTGGATCTCGGAATGTTGAATTCACTAACGATATCCGCAATGGAATGACCCATGCGTCTAGCTCCAACTAACAATCCACGTTCAAAGTCTATTAATTCTCGTCGTGCCGCCATAAATCACGAAAAACCTGTTCACATGAATAACTTGAACACAAATGAAAGCTCTGGAAAACGAACTGCGCATTTATATTCTTTCGCTGCGATACTACTGCCATATGTATATTTGCATATTGCTATCCCATGACTTTTGTCACTTCAGTGTATATTGTCACAGAAGATAATGTTAAAGGATAAGTAAATTTATTTTTGTCACATTTATTCTTTGGAGGTGGCATATATGTTGGAATACCAAATTATCAACGACAACAAAAATATATAAATTTTAATTCCATTATTCTTCAACTAAACGTCCAATGCAATTAACTATTTTCAACGTCGCCGTTTTCGTTAGTTTTCATTACTATCACGTTTCTTTAAACCAGTATAAACCAGTAAAAACTAATTCACATCTCCCGAAAACACTAAACAAATTAAAACTTCACACCTATGAGTTTGAAAACACGTGAAGTGACTGAATGTATCCAATGTTATTCAAAGATATTTGATGTATTTTTGTTGTATTTGATTAATTAAGGATGAATTGATTCGAGTTAAACTCCATTTTTACAGCTTAAGTCTTAGCCATAGGTTCCCAACGTGGGTGATAACGCCCCCTTGCGGGCGTTTGAAGCTTTCAGGGGGGCGGTAAAAGACCCAGAGAAAATTAGGGGGCGTTGATATGGCACGAAGGGGCGTTAGAGGATTAACCAAATATAGACTTAAATAACTTCAAGGAGCGATTCCAGGACATTTTAAGCATGGACATACCAGACTGGGTTTTGGATCATTTTTCTAATGTCAACACAGCAGGATCACCTCAGTTAGAAGAACTAATAGAACTGACGACAAATGAGTATTTAAAAGTTAAATTCAAGAATTTTGGCTGCAGAAGTCGATTTCGCAACTGCATTCAGGATTAGGGTCGATTGTTCAACGACTTCTGATAGCATTCACCTCTTCATATTTAGCAGAACGTGGATTTAGTGCTGAGACAACATTGGTAACGAAAAAGAGAAATCGGCTCCATGTTACTGAATAGGGTGACTCACGATTGTTTTAAAGTGAAATTGAGCCTGATATTAACAATCTCCTTCAAATGCATCAAATACAGCCTTCTTATTAGTTAAGTTAGAAACTTGATGTCTTTAAATTTTAATAAAAATACTTTTTAATATAATTAAATATGCGTTTTGATGTATCTCTGAAACTGTCAATTTATTTATTTAGAAAGCAATAGTTTATTATGAATGAATTCGTATCATCAAAATCCCTGCCTGTCCTTATGGCAGGTAAGCTAAAATTTTTATTCCTCTTTTTTTTAAATAAAGAAGAAATTCTGCAGCCTTTCAATTCCAACAATATTCTATCTATTAGAATTTTTTTTAAATTCTTGTTTTCACCATGCATTATGTACACTCTTATTTATCTGGAGTGGGAGGGGGGCGATATTGAAATATTTATTAGCCTGTTCAAAAAAGGTTGGGAACCTCTGGTCTTAGCAATCTGCCAAGTTCTGGACGAACTGGAAGTTCCAAATAAAGATATATTAATTCTTTCTTATAGTTATTCTGCTTTGATTGCACGTATAAACGTCAATTTCCATTCACCTAAAATTATTCAACGTTTAGCCTCAAACATTTACACAAGAAAAAATCTGAACCAAAAAATGGTACGATCGTAGTTGGATCCCCTGCTTAGCGCACTTTTCAAAAATCGCCAACTCGCCAACCAAGAGTTTGCGCTGTGTTTTAGCTACCGCCGCAGAATAAGAAAAATCGGGGTTGGCGGTTCTTGGCGCGTTATCGCCAATTGGTGAATAAGGGGTTCCAACTACTATTTACCCCAAAAAATATATCTTCTACGGATGGGTACCTGGCCATTCTGGTGTCGCATGGAAAGAAAAAGCAGACCCTCTTGCGAAAGAAGTCAAGGAATATACAGTAATATACGGTAAAAGCTCCTTATTCGCGCTTCCTTCATTCGCGTTTTCACTATTCGAGGATTAAAAAAATGCGACCCCATTCCTATATTCGCGGATAAACATTTCTTTATTCGCGGATCTAATCAGTACATACATAATAATAAAAGGATTCCAATAGGTATCCAACCCTTTGTAAATGCCGTCAAATGGACAAATAAAAAAAAGTAAAATAGATCTTATTACAACTTTGTATGAAGTATGATGTTATATGCAAACTGCAAACATAGCCGAAATCACGAATGGAATAGGACGAGATGGGTTCGAACAGATAGAATCAAGTGACATTCAGGAATGGCTTGAATCGCAAGATGAAGATCTGACTGAAACCGACTTGGCGGAAATGTTGAATTCAAAGCCATTGAAGAAGAGGCTTCAACAAGCACTGGGAATGGGATATTTCATTTCAAAAAACTTAGTGAAGGTTTAAGAATTATTTGATTAAAAAGGATTTTTGCGATTTCTTTATGAACATTGATCCATCTATGGAACGAAGTCCTATTTTTAAGAGGCAAAAGTGCTAATGCGACTGCTGCGTATCCGTCTGAATGGAAGAAGCTTTTAAAAACTGCCAAGCAAAAGAAAATCCTTCAAACCATTGCCTAAGCCTTAAGATAATTAATCAAAATGTTCAAAAACTTCAATTAAATTGTTTTTATTTTTATTTTGTCACCTAGGAACGTATCCCCAATAATCCCATATAAATGACCATTCTGTATTCTCGGTTTCTGTATACGCGGCATATATATGGAACATATACCCCGCGAATAAGGAATTTTTACTATACGCCATGCCTACAATGGATATCCGCGCAGAATACGATCTCTACCGAAATCGCCCCAAATAGCTATCACGGAAGCAAATACCTAGCTTGGATCTGGGGTTTACCGGACCTAAGCACAATCACTAATTGGACTAGACGTAGGATTCAAGATAAACTTTTTGCACGGGAGATTTGTAAAATGATCATCACTCCAAGTCTTCTTCATAGATTCAATCTCACAGATAACCCCTTGTGCATCATATGTAATGAAGACATTTCCCACATCTTGTTAAAATGCCTCAAAATATACAACGTACAGAAAAGCACTCTGGAAAAAACTCAACATCGAACAGCCGTATATCTCTTTTGCTTTCCTTTTGTCTCAAACAACATCATCTTTACATCAAACAACATCATCTTTACATCAAACAATATCTTAGCATCTTCGTTCAAGCCCTTTAGGTACGTTCGAAAGAAAAATGTTCAAAAATTGGATTTTTTAGAAACCATTCATGGTTTTTAGATGTATTATTAATAATAAACACTATTAATACCAAAACAATTATTTGAAAATATAATAGATTGAGAAATGGGAAAATATGTGGTAAATTTTAATGAAATTAAACCAAAACGGTTAACACACTACACAAAATGGTAATGCAGCAGTCCTATTTTTCTTTGCACTCAAGCTATAGAACATAATAATGAATGAAATGAACCAAAATCTATGAAAAATCTTGAGCTGCAAAGAGGTTGAGGGTAAAAATATGTGTATATATGCATTTTTTCTATCAATTCACACCTTAATTTTTCTTAAAACACCTATAAATGAAAAAGTATTTCTCCCATAATAAAACTTTTGGTTCATTTCATTGCCCATATTGTTTAAAACACACGCTGAAACTTTTATGTAAATACCTCTATTAGTTTTTGAGATATCGTGAGATAACGGTGGAGAATTTTTATGAAAATTAAAGTTTAATTAGTTACATTAACTTCCTGTTTAAAGCAACACGAGGGCTATTTTGGAACGGACCACGTCACTTTAAACCACGGTCAGACGACACCTGAGGTGGCACCCCCCTCTCCACACCACGCTACACCAGCGAGTGGATGTTTGGCCCGACAGATTTAACGTGCAAGAGACCTACTCACACGACGGTTCTTCGGTATAATCGAGTCTCGAACCTGAAACCCTCCGGTTCCGAAGCCGAGACTTTACTACCAAGCCACCGCGGCAATCGTTCTATCTGTGAGATGTGTGAATGAGTCCCTATCTAAATGGGGTTGTGAAAGTGAATGTAATCTTCAATTTGAGTTATAAGCCAGACTTCTGCCTTCGGGTGCTCAAGGGTCTTTAACCTCAGAAGCCACTGCATTCCTTTTTCCTAAGGGGGTCTCTTGGACGTTAAATCTATCAGTCCAAACGTACTCCCTCTGGTGTGGAGAGGGGGATGCCAGCTCAGGTGATTGTCCTCGTCATCTGACAGCGGTTCAAAATGACAAGGTCCGTCCCAAAATAGTCCATCAAAACGGGACCTTAATATAACTAAACTTCACTTTCCTCTGACTGAGTGTCATCTTTAAGGATTTCACGAATTATCTTCAAATGACTATTAATAATGTTATGCAGCTCCTTTAATTAGCTGAGCCAAGCGTTTGCGTCAATACAAATGTAAAAATGTTGCGTGAATGAAACATTTGAAATTCACAAATTCACACTTTGGGTGAGCCTCGGTGGCCTGCTGGTGGTTTCAGCTTCGGAAGCTGAGGGTTTCAGGTTCAGTACCCAATTTAACCGAAAAACCAACGTTTAACGTGAATCAGTTTTAATTTTTAGTTTAACGTCCCGTTGTAAAGCAACACTAGGACTATTATGGAACGGGCCTCGACAGTTTCAACCAAGATCAGATGACGAGGACGACACCTGAGAATGGCACCCCCTCTCCACACCAGAGGAAGGACGTTTGGCCTGACAGATTTAACGTGCTAGAGACCCCCTCACACGACGGATCTTTGGTGGAATCGAGTCTCGAACCTGTAAACCCTCCGGTTCCAAAGCCGATACCTTACCACCAGGCCACCGCGGCCCCAAAATTAAAGTTTAGAGGAAACTGAAGTGAAAGACAAATTTTAGATGAAAAATATGTGACCCTGGATGAGAGGTGAGGCCTTCCTTTTCCTAGAAAAGATAAAACGTTTTGGAAAGAGGAAAATCTGAACTACAAGAAATAATAGTTAAAGAAACATTCACCAATGTGGTCGATAACCAGTATTTTTATCGTAGTCGGATACCTTAAGCATTTTGACATTCACTAATTGCAACTTTTTGGTTCCTATGGCTTGGTTAGTTGATTTGGTTTTTGGTACAAGTGCCATTCTTATGACAAAAAATAAAACAATGTTAATGTTTGAAGCTTCGTATAAAATTATATTTTCATAAAAAAATTAATGTAAAAAAGCTAAAACGGACGAAGACAAAAAAAATTACATCTTTGAATCAAAAAACAGACCAGGGATAACAGCCTTTGCCGCTTCATTCCTCACTGTCTCCATTCAAGAAATTGATTCGAGTCGAAGCGCAAGAGAAAAGTCATCGCACTTGTGGCACAGGAAATAACCACTAATGTTGCCAAATACGAAAAGATACATTTTTGACTCAAATGATAAATGAGTGTGAGGGATGAGGTTAAGAAAGATGAGTTAAAGTTAAAATGATAAATGATTTTTTTTTTCCTGGAGAAAAACTTTTTGACATTTGGAATGCTCTTTCATTTCTAAAAAAAAGATTCAAAATCTTGACATATAGCCAGGAATTCAGCTTGCCGACCAGCATGGTTAAGCACAAGTAATATTTTACCCAAAGATAATTACCTTTTGTTGAATAAGGAGAGAAGATGTGTCGAGTTTAGAAGACTCAAATTCGCTCTCGGATTTATTAGGAATTCTTGTATACAGCCGACCATCCCGTCACCAATGAATGTAGCAGTATCGATAGGACGATAAATTAGGACTATCTAGCATATAGGGTTTGATGATTTTTTCAAAACGGTTTTTTAAATCAAATTTGTCACATTCGATCCCAAAACCGGTTTTTTAACCGGTTTTCGAAAACCGGATTTTCGGAACGCCTCAATGTTTAACTTCTTAAAAAAATTAATTTTGTCGGTTGGGACCGATCCGTCTAGAATCTGAACGATTAGGCCAACAAGATGCCAATTTCTTAACAAGTGATGGTATATTTGAATTTCTGTTAAATGAACAACAACAACAAAAAGAAATATTGTCTAGAATATTTCTAAATTTTTATGTGCAAACCGATTCTGATGGAGAACAAATCGAAGAAGCTATTAATCAGTAATGCTTTTTTTAAAAAGACGCTATGGAAAAATCAATTCATAGGTTTTTGAAGTCCTAAAAACTCTGAAAGGTGAATTTTCATTACTTGAGGTAACGAATAAAAGAATAAAAAAACTCAAGATTTTTTATTTGATGCCATGAAAACTATAAAACCAAGCTCATTAGTTAGTGAACTAATAATTTCAATTTCTGGCAATATTGTGTCCAAAATAAGAACAAGACTAAGTCGCCGTTCAATCAATATTTTATGTTTTTTAAAATCCTATTTTCTTAGGAGGAATTAAATTTTGGAAAATAATATGAATATTATTTGAAATTTTTAGTTTGATTTATCGTTAATTTGTGCAAGTAATATATTTATGTAATCATTGATATTTAAATATAAATTTTGACTTTGGTTTTGATACTGATTTCGTTTACTGCTAGTTTATATAAATTAAATAAAATATTTTTCCCCATTCAATTTTTTTAAAGAAAAATTCGGAAACCGTATAAAACCCTTGTTTTGGAAATATGAAATTCGAAAATCGGATTTTCAAAAAGTTGATTTTAATATAAACCTTACTGGCGAAAGACACGTTGATTTTAATCTGTCAATAAAAAATGAACTCTTTTTATTGTTTTTCAGACTTTGATTTAAAAAAATTTCATGTTTGCTTATAATAGCAACTTATAAATTCCCGATTAAGGCTTTGACAGGAAAAGTTGGACAACATTCACACTCTGAAAGACATGTGAACAAACGTCAAAATTATTCTTGATGAAAATTGATTTTGGAGCATGATTAGATGTTTACGATAAATCTAAAATGTTAAGAAAGGCTTTTCCATTTCTTTGTGGAACTTTTTCCGTAACCCATGGCTCATTTTGAAGCAAAAATTAACTAGCGAGCATTTGCCGATAGTCAAGCAACAACAAGTACACAGACGAGTGTGGTTCCGAAAATAAAATCAAGAAAAAATTCCCAATTTAGTAATAAATCAATATTTGAATTTTTTCAAACAGCAGAGAATGATTTTTCTATACTAAAAACAAGGTCAATTCGCATTCTATTCCCATTTTCAACATCCTACCTTTGCGAAACTGGATTTTATGTTGTGGCTTCTTTGAAGACAAAATATAGATCTCGGCTAAATACAGAAACAGAACTGAAAATGGATATTTCTAATATTAAGTTTTCATTCGAAAAACTTTGCTCTGTAAGGCAGGCACCAAGGAAGTCAACTAATAATTATTAAATGCGTTTTTCATTTAGCATGTTTTGATTTAGTAAGTTGTTTTACTTTGATCAGTTATTAAATATGCCGAAATATATTTTTCTTTCTGTGTATGTCTGTTAATCAATTTTTTTTAAAAAAAAAAAACTTTCTCTTGGATATTCTCGCACCCCTCCCTCTAATGGGCTCTCTCCATCCTAGGGGGACGAACTTCACAGGTTGAGAATCGTTGTTATAGACTTTATCATTCCAGATAATTTGATAATTTCGGTTAAGAAAGTACACTAGATTTCTTTGCTGAACTAGAAATTTTGGGGGGATTTTACCAATTTAGCAAAAGAGTTGCTGATTCCACTAGTCGTTTTTCTGGAATTCGCTCTTCTATTGCATATAACAATTTCAAACGTATTCCAGGCTTTAAATTGTTTATTTCATTCAACAGAAATTCAAATACAGCTTCACTTGTTAATAAATTGGCTTCTCGTCGCCTTAAGCGACCTTCAGCTGCTAGACGAATTGACCCAAATTGATAAAATTCAAAATATTTGTTTGTTTGTTTGAAGAAACAAAACAAAACAACACTTTAAACATTGCTAAATAAAGCAAAAATATATAAAAATCCAATGTTTTTAATGTTTTTTTGTGTTTTTATTGCTAAATTGGTGTATCTTTTTGGCCTTAATTTTCAGTTTATTTTCAGCTCACGAGGGTCAATACTGTTGGACACTGTCCGATTCATCACAGAAAAAAATCCCTTATTTTGAATCCTTGCCTGACGGTGAACCTTGGAAAAGTCTTCAGGTCGGATTCTTTTTCTATTTGTCGTAATTTTGATTCAATTCTATTCCTTTTTACTTGACTAATATATATATATATATATATATATATAGGAATATATATATATATATATATATATATATATATATATAATCCTAACTTTCAGTTTAATCATTCTAAAAATCTCTTATTTCCTAAACTCATTCAATTTTTTCTATTTAATTAATTCGAGAGAAGCTTTGTAAAAATGTTTTCGTCAGCGGTTCCTACACTCCAGTTCAGTTATATTAACGTCCCGTTTTAAAGCAACACGAGGGCTATTTTGGGACGTAACTCGTAATTTTGAACCACGGTCAGATGACGAGGACGACACCTGGAGTTGCACCCCCCTCTCCACACCACACCACACCAGCGGGATGACTTTGGCCTGACAGATTTAACGTGCAAGAGACCCCTCACGCGACCGATCTTCGGCGGAATCCAGTCTCGAACCTGAAACCCTCCGGTCCCGAAGCCGAGACCTTACCACCAGGCCACCGCGGCCCTCCTACACTCCAAGTGAAGGGATAGAAAACTGACAAATTTTTCTAAAAAATCCCTGTATTTCCTTTGTCTAAATCGGTGCGTGTAGAGAAATCCCTATCAGAATCCTAATAGTATATAAGCACCGTGAAAAAATTATTTTCTCTGTAAAAATATGGTATATAAGTCTATAAGACGAGGGATAATTAATTTCACTTCTTTTCCCTACTTCTGCTAGTACCGCGCAGTAGGACGGATGTGCTTGTCCACGAAGATTGAACTATATATATATATATAGTGTGTGTGTGTGTGTGTTTGACTTTCGATACCTTCTCTCGCTTTTTAGGGTTCATTCCCATCTTTTTCTGTGCTTCTTCGAGTGATAACTTCTTACAATCCTACCCTTTATGGGAGGATCTGGCACATGGCAGACATTCGCGCCAAATTGAAACTTTTTGATGACAAAAAGTCGCCTAATGTGACACCCTTCTTTATCACTTTCTAATAATACTAATACTGAAAAATAGAGGCTTCCAAAGCAAATCGCAATAGATTCAAACGCGATTAAAATATTTATAAATATTAAAACATTTCCATATTAAATATGGACAGCTAATTTACCAGATGATTTCTTTATTTTTAAAAAATAATTACAAATAAATGTAGCAAGATTTAACGATAAATATTACTTTTCGTCCCTTTATGAAAAAACGACAACCCTAATTAAGATGATCAATTGATCATATTGGTATCTAACATTCCTTTCTTATTTATATCCCCAATACAATAAATGGTGACAAATAATCCAAGCTCACCATTTCTTGATTTTTTTAAAAAATAAATTACACTTTAAACGGTACACCAATTAATCAAGACCTGGTGGGTAAAACACACCATCCAAATATTTTAAAGTTTTTAAAAACCATTGGCATTTGTTCTTATATTTAGTAATCTTTGACTTTTGTACATATTTCACTTTTTACATGGTTTCATTTTAGGGCTTTTATCACAACAGGACTTAATTTAATTTTTAACATAATTGTACATTAATTTCCTGCATTTTTAAGATAATATCTTCCGTATTTATATTTTTATTTGGTGTGATTTTATGGTCCTGCTTATTTCCTTACCGTTAGCTTGGCGCAGCATGGCCAAACATGGTTTTTGCGCCAAAAAACTGAATACAGCCAATCAACCAACCACCAATTAATGATAACAAAATCAGTCTTTTTCATTCTTTTATATAATGCAAATTAAAATTATTTACTAACTGAATTTATAAGATTAATTTTGCTATCAAAAGATAGATAACAATGATATTTATTTTTCGCATGGCAAGTAAGAAATCTTTATTTAAAAAATGCATCGCTACACAACACCTAAACAACACAATGAAAAGTCTTTATCAGGAACTTTAGAAACTACAACCTATTCTTTCTAACTACGATAATTTCAAAGCGTAGACTTGAAAACAGGCTTTTTGATACCTCCTGGGATCTTTATTATCTTTGGATATTTTGATAAGAAACTTATCTATGTGTGTCATATTTACTTGAAATTTATTCAAGTAATGCACGTAATCTGAAGTATTTTTTGGTAACTTATTTTCACGACAAGATTGGCATAATAAGTCATATTGTTTGTCAGTTTTAATCTTTTTTAAAAAATTCTGCTGTAATAAGTATGCTTTTTTTTAAAATCATATATTCCAGTGAAATATTTGCTTTTATTCCAACTGTTATTATCGCCTTAGCTCAAATATTTATCAGAATGTGCATAATAAGACAAATATTTTTTTTAGTTTTCACAAAAGGTTTAATGTTTACATAAACTAAATGTTATGATTCGGAACTCTACTTTCGTTTCAGAAACAGTTCATTTCACAACTGATAATTTGATCGAATTATTTATAGATATAGCTGACAGAAATTGATCGATCCTTTTTCAGATGAAGTTCGCTCACAAAGATGAATATGTAAAGGTGAGTTTACACTAGGCCAGTAAGACGCATGCGCAGAAAGGAATTGATTTATGTTTGCCGCAATTTCATGAGATAGATTCAGGCATTCATGCTTGGCTCTAAATTACCGTTTTGGCGTTCCTAAATTTTTAAACTTATAAAGATGAATATATAAAGGTGAGTTTACACTCGGACAGTAAGAAGCATGCGCAGAAAGGAATTGATTTATGTTTGCCACAATTTCATGAGGTAGATTCAGGTATTCCTTTCTTGGCTCTAAATTGCCGCTTTGGCATTCTTGAATTTTTCTTCTCTGCGCATCTTATTAAAATAATGGATATTTACACAAAGGAATAAAGTGAAATTATAAAAATAATAATAATAACCCTCAGCATATTAAATTTGGAAAGCTATTAAAAAACTATCAAATAAAATGAAAAAAAAAATAAACATCTTCGTATCAGAAAAAACAAAGAGTTAAAAATGTCGGAATAAAAATATGATAAGCGATTAATTGTTTTCATGCTAAGAAAAAAAAAATGCCGCCAGATTTTTACAAACACATGCACAGTAAGTGAAAAATACAATACGACTATATGTTGTTGTCCCATCGGACACGAACTTGCTATGTTCCGAACAACATTTTTCAGCCTTTCTACGCATGCGCTACATACTGGCCGCCTTATAATTGGCTGGATGTAAATCCATCTTAACATATAATTATTTTTCTTAATTTAAGATAACGTCATTCAACATTATTTAAACTGCATTTCTAGATTCGAGATTGAAATTAGATGCAAAGCAAAACTCTGATATGAAAGTAAACGATAAATATTAAAAGTGGCAAAGCTAAGCATTTCGTAGTGTATTTCATTTATAATCTTATGAGAACACAATCTTGTTTTGGTTTGGGGCTTTTTGAAACCTCAAACCAAAACCACATCATGTTCTCATTTTTTTTTCAAGAGATAAATCGACAAATTTCTGCAAATGCACCTGCAGAAATCTATCGATTTACCTCTTTTGATACCTCTATTTTTCTGTTTTAGGATTATTAGAAAATGATAAAGAAGTTTGTCACATTAGGTGACTATTTGTCAACGAAAAGTCGCAATTTGGAGCGCCATGTACCTGATTCCCCTGTCTGGCCAATGAAGGGTTGGATCGTGAGAAGTTATCACTCTAAGAAGCACAGAGAAGAAGAAAATGGGAATGAACGCGATAAAGCGAGAAGAGGTATCGGACACACACACACACACAATATATATAAATTATTGAAACAATTAAAACCCATTTCCGGGTCAACATTGATTGGTTGTGTTCCTTTTTGCTAATATATATATATATATATATAAATTTTTACATCTGACTGGCAAAAAAATTTTGAAAGTCGGATAGTTTTGAGAATGGAAAAAAAAAACCCTCCTTCGTTTTTCTAAAAATTTACCATTGCGCAATATAGAAGTTACATGATTATTCCAATTTTCGCAGAGAAAACAAAAAAGAAAGGAAATCTAGCGTCGTGGGAAAAAGTTGTGGCGCCAGAACGATTTGAGATGAAAAAAAGTCTTGGTTTTATAAATATCGACGCATGCGCAATCTGATAGTCACGCGATTTTTAAACTGTTTTTTACTGGAAAAAAATCCGGTCTCGAGAAAGAAAAAAAATTAGAAATCTATTAATTTTGAAACGGGCTGAAACCATCGCTTTTCTAAATGTTGGCGATTGCGAATTATGAGTCATGTGAGAACGTGATGTTTTTCTGTCGGAATTGATACCACGAAAGAACATATTATCGTTCTAGACATAAACAAGTAATATACAAAAACATTTATTTAATTCAATTCCTAATTATTTTCTTATATTATTTATATATATCATATTATTTATGATAGAGTGTGGCGTCAGTAATCTCGAAACTTGACCATTTGGCGACTTAGCGATGGATTTGGGGACTAACACAATTAAATTACTGGGAAATTTTAATTGATTAACTAATATTCAACATCATGTATTAACATTAAACGCCATCTATTGCAAGTTTAAAAAAATGTATTTGAACTTGAGTGAATGAGAAAAAAGTATTTTATTGGAGATTGAAAATTTGAACAAGATATACATCTTTATAAATAAAAATAAATGCTTGTCTGTATGTTTTACTTATGTGTGCTAGTATGTGTTGCCGTAACGATCATCCGATTCCGATAAAACTTCTACTTATTTCTTGCACTTACAGAATGGTTATAGGCATAGTAAAATGAACTAATATATAAAAAAATATTTTCATATCTATTTACCGTATCTATTAACCTTTGATAAACCGCCAAATAATTCGCCAAGGCGACGCAACAGATGCCAAATTCAAGCTAGATTTCGTGGCTATTGTACGCAAATAGAATAAAAGTCTTTCCCTGAGGTAATGTTTTTATTAGAGAGTGTGCGAAAAGGTTTTAGGGGATCCAATCCTATAGGTTGGAAATTTTAAATAAAACATTTAATAAAATTTTAGCGTTTTTTTTTTTTTTTTTTTTTTTTTCAGTAGCTATCGAAAATATTATAGTACAAATAATATTGCACCATATTAGTTTTCAAAAAATTATCTTTCAATTATATTAAAGGTTTTATGATATAAATATTTTTTATACGTTTAATCAATTTAAAAAGAAAATATTTTAATCACCTTTTCTAACATTAAACTTAAGAATTCTGAAAGAATATTAAACGAATCACGAGATACAATAAACAGTTTCTTTCATTACCATTCTAAAAGAACACCAGACTTTAGAATTCTAAAAGAATGCACAAATCTAATGCATAAAAATGAATATTTGTTTGTAGAATAGAAAAATAAAAATAAAATAAATACTATTTATGCTTCTCCTTTATGTAGCCTTCCGTTTCAATGAATGTATTCATTGCCAATAAGAAAATAAATATCATTCTTAATTAAACAAGATAATTATTTCAATTTCGAAACGATATTTCCAATATTATTCCTTCTATGGCAGCTACGCGCCGGTACCAGCTAGAATATATATATATATATATAGACAGAGTGTGAACTAATAGTAGGAATTGATAATAATTTCGATAATTGATAATGTTGAATTTGCGGATTGATAAATTTTCAACAATTGTTATTTTTTTAAATTTTACGAATTATATTTCCCTTTACGGAAACAACAAGTTTAGTTTAGTTATATTAACGTCCCGCTCAAGGGCTATTCTGGGACAGAACTCATCATTTTGAACCACTATCAGATGTAGAGGACAACATCTGAGCTGGCACCTGCCTCTCGAAACTTCTCCCTCACACCAGCGGGAGGACATTTGTCCTGATAGATTTGACGTGCAAGAGACCCTCTCTCACGACGGTTCTTCGGTGGAATCGAGTCTCGAACCTGAAACCCTCCGGTTTGGAAGCCGAGACCTTACCACCGGGCCACCGCGTCTCCAACGGAAACAACAAGGGAGTGAAAAAAGAATGTAAAATATCCGATATCAACAACATAATTATCGAGTTGGGAAATGTTATAATTTATAAAACATAAATTACAGGCTGCATTGTAATCTAAAGAAAAGAGGAACGAATTGCTTCCTTAACTTCCACATTTCCCTTTTCGCCGATTCACATTCGGGAAATCCCTCGCCACTGCATTGCCGATTCAGTGGTGATGACCCGGCTGTTTTTAAGTGGCCTCCAAGGTCCTCCGATATTGCGGTTTGCGATTTCTCTCTTTAGGATTACGTTACAGATACCGAGCACATATTGCTTTCTCCATTCCCACTGAATGAGCCCAAGAACCCTATTATCAATGCTTTTTGCTCACATGGGCAATGATATGCCCTTTATGCCTCTGCTAGTGGTACCCGGCGCGTTGCTGATGCCGAAAAACTAATATTAAGTGCCATCAATCAATCATTTGACGGTGTTTTATCGAAATAGGATGAACGGTACGACAGTATATAAAATACGAACAAACGAATATTCATTTTTATGTATTAGATTTGTGTGTTCTTTTAGAATTGTGAAACTTGGTTTTCTTTCAGGAGGGTAATGAAAGAAACTATTTGTTGTACCTTGTGATTCGTTTCAGATTTGTTCAGAATTGTCACATTTAATTTTAGAAAATGGGATTTAAACATTTTCTTTTAAAATTCACTAAACATAGAAAACATATTTATCCTATAAAATCGTAAATATAGTTGAAAAGATGATTATTAAAAATGAAGATGGTGAAAAATTATTTATATTACAATATTTTTCGTAGTTACTACGAAAAACGCTAACATTTAATTAAAATGTAAAACCCCCCAGGGCTGGGGGGTTTTATAAAACTATCTCACATAATCTGTAATAAAGTTGTTACCTCCGCGAATGACTTGCATGACATTTGCGTACAATAGCTACAAAATATTAACCTTTAAACTTGGACTTAGTATTTCTGCAGAATCTTTTGTGTCTCCTCGGCGAGTTACTTGGACAGGAATGCTTGGCAAATAGATGAGGTTGAGATTCGATTTTTTTTTCAATTTCAGATAATTCTACCATTTTTATAACCATCCCTTAGATGTAAGCAAAAAGCTGACCAAGCTTCATCGCAATCGTATCAATAGTTTAGGAATGCATTAAAGACAAACATTCATTTTTATTTATATAGATGACCGGATTACTACATAGAACGCGTAATGGAAAAAGGACATATTGCACATTTATAACCATTTAAATTTTTTAAATATTTCCGTTATTTAATGAGACATTTAATAAGTCAATGTCGCAAAGATTTTTTTTTTAAACAATTATAATGAAACCTTATATGATTGTAGGATATTAAGTGGATTGTATACAATACTTTGTCTATAAGGTTTCGACGAGTGCTGGTTCTGTTTTTTGAATGATAAGTCTAAGTTGTAATCAATAATATTTAATAAACAATTCCCTACTATTTATGACTGGACGCTCACCATAGACCGCCAGCCAATAAACTAGCACACAAGAATGACAAACTTTGGGGGGTCTCCAGAGGAATGGTTGCCACAATTGGCGTACTATCATCTGACATGACGATAATAGCAATATTAGTTTAACATCTAACAATGATTACTTTGTAATTACCCAGTAACTCAGGGCCGCGGTGGCCTGGTGGTAATGTCTCTGTTTTAGAATCGAAAGGTTGCAGGTCTGAGACCTGATTCCTCAGAAGCACCGCCTTGTATGCGGGTCTGGTGTACGCTAAATCCGTCAGGGCTAAACGTCCTCCAGCTGTTGTGGTGTGGAAGTTCGGAGAGGGAGATGCCAGTTCAGATGTCGTCCTCGTCATCTGACGGTGGTTCAAAATGACGAGGCTCCTCCCCAAATAGCCGTAGTGTTGCTTTAAAACGAGATGTTAGTATAACTAAACTAAACCCTGTAACTCAAGTTTAGTTTAGTTTTAGTTATATTAAGGTATCCGACTATATTTAAAACTCTGATTATTGACTACATTGGTCAATTTTTTTAAAAAAAGATTTCACTTGTAGTTCAGACTTTCCTCTTTCCAAAACAGTTTATTCTTTCTAAGAAAAGGAAGGTCTGACCTATCTTACAAGGTGACATATTTTCCAGTTAAAATTTGTCTTTCACTTCAATTTTCTCAAAACTTTTAATTTTCATAAAAATTCTCCACCATTAACACTATACCTCAAAAACCAATAGAGATATCTGCATAAAAAGTATGTATTGTTTCTAAGTGGGTTTCAGAGTGTATTTCAGATGATATGAACGACGAAATGAACCATAAGTTTTATTGTTGGTGAAATACTTTTTCATTTATAGTATTTAGAAAATTAAGCTGTGAATTTATGAAAAAAAATGCATATATACGAATATTCTTACCCATAACTTCTTTGCATCTCAATATTTTTCTTAAAAATTCTCCACTATTAACATGATATCTCTCAAAGCCTAAGAGTTATTTACATAAGTTACCGACCCATGTGTTAGGTGGAAGAAATTTGGTACAAGGCTTTACTATTTGTTGGTTTGTATCAAATTTTGAGTAAAATCCTTTCTAAGACAGTCTGTATCTTCTGTAGATATTGCTATGTTAGGCAGTGGCTTGGGAGATAGGTTGTACATAATAAGTCTGTCTATTTAGTTAATAGCATATTGCATCATAATTACAAATCGTTCTAGTTATATTAACGTCCCGTTTAAAGCAACACGAGGGCTATTTTGGGACGGACCTCTTTATTTTGAACCACGATCAGATGATGAGGACGACACCTGAACTGTCACCCACTTCTCCACACCACGCCACACCAACGGGAGGACGTTTGGCCTGACAGATTTAACGTGCAAGGGACCACCTCACACGACGGTTCTTCGGTGGAATCGAATCTCGAACCTGAAACCCTCCGGTTCCGAAGCCGAGACCTTCCCACCAGGCCACCGTGGTCCCTAATTACAAATCGAAGAGAGCTAAATGGACAACATTCTGAAGATTTAATATCAGCAATGCCGACACTTATCAAAGAGTCAAGTCATATTAACTGACTCTTCTACCTGCTCGAAAGCACTCGGAAAAAAATACTGAATGACGGACAGCAACAATGGCTGGAACTGTGGGTGAATCCTAAGGGCCATCACCGGCCACGATACAACCTTTCCCGTAGGAAGTATGTTTTAAGAATCGGTTTAGTTATCAATGAACACTCCCGTTTTCCATTTTCGAGATATACCGCGAAATGAAATTTCCCCAATCACAACAACTCTACCGATTTCGGCAATTTATTTAATGTTTTCACAAGTATAACTAATGAACCATTTTTATTTCACTGGATTAAAATAGTATTATAGATATGCGTACAAATTTAGCTACATGGTGCCTAAAGAATATTTTTCAATATCTATTTTTAAAAATAATTATTTAGATCAATACCTAAATGGACTTACAGATTTGAAAATAAAGTCGGAAACTGACCTCCGACCCACCCGTAGGAATACAGATAAACCATGTAAAATTGAATGGCCAGGCAGCCACAACAGTGTGACTCCTAAGGAGTATCTCCGGCCACAGTACAACCCATCTAGTAGGGAGTATATCCTTTCATCGATGGGAGTAGTCAGATACCCTACTTTTAGTGTACTCACCGGGTTGGTGAGATCCCACCACCATGCTGGGAGCATCTCATTCCCAATTACGACAAGCCTCCCCCAGGGGGATTATCAAAGAGAAAAATCCAACAATGGGTTGATCATCTGTCATTCTGTGCTTTCAAAATAATGTAAAGGCGATGTTCGAAAATGCAGTTACTTACATTCATCAAATTTGGTTTTGGTTTTTGTGATTGCAAGTGTAATGTTTGTGTCGAATGATTGCTTCGATCATTTGGAGAGAGCGAGTCTAAAACACAAATTTTAATTTCAGATATTTTTAACCGCATGCCAGGAATTTGGTTTTGGTTTTTATGATAGCAAGTGTAATGTTTGTGTCAAATGATTGCATTTGAAGACAGCGAGTCTAAAACACAAAATCTGTTTTCGGATACTTTTAACTGGATGCCATGAATGAATCGCCAAAAATCTCGCCAAAGAGCCCATTATAAATTTCTATAAAATGCTGAATTCACTCCAAGGGTCAATATGTCCTGAATATTTCACGCCAATGCCATGCAAGATTATCTTAATCTAAAACGCAAATTCTAATTCCGGATATTTTATCTGCATGCCATGAAGGAATCGCCAAAAATTTCGGCAAGGAACCATTATGGATTTCGAAAAGATTATAAATTAACTCCAAGGGTAAATATGACGGGAATATTTCACACCAATACCATGCAAGGTTTTCTTAGTCTGAAACACAAATTCTATTTTAGCATATTTTTTACTGCATGCCAGGAATGAATCGCCAAAAATCTCGGTAAGGAACCCATTATGGATTTCGATAAGATGCTAAATTCACGCCAAGGGTCAATATGTCGTGAATATTTCCCTCCAATGCCGTGCTCTTAGCTCCAATTAGTTAAAACACAAAGAATTAGTATGTCGAAAAAGAGCATCTTGCATAGCATTAGCGTTACATATTAATCTTTAGCGTGAATTTAGCATTCTCCCGAATTCATAATAGGTTCCGAACACAAATTCTATTTTCGGATATTTTTGTCGCATGTCATGAATGAATCGCCAAAAATCTAGCCAAGGAACCCATTATGGATTCCGAAAAATGCTAAATTCACGCTAAGGGATTATAATGTGCGAAATATTTTACTCCTATACTAAGCAAGGTGTTCTTAGTCTAAATCCCAAATTCAGTTTTCGGATATTTTTAATTGCATGCCAGGAATGAATCGCCAAAAATCTTGCCAAGGAACCCATTATGGATTTCGATAAAAAGCTAAATTCAGTCCAAGTTAATATGCCGCATATTTCAGAATTAATATGTCGTGAATTTTCATGCCCATGCCATGCAATGCGCTCTTATTCTAAAACACAAATTCTATTTTCGGATATTTTTAACTACTTGTAGGAAGGAATCACCAAAAATATCGCCAAAGAATCCCTTATGGATTCCGAAAAAGTGTTGAATTCTCGTCAAGGGCTAATATGTCAGGAATATTTCACTCCAGTTCCATACAAGGTGCTCAAATTCTATTATTCCACACAAATTCCATTATTTCATACAAATTCTATTTTCGGATATTTTTAACCGCATGCCAGGAATGAATCGCTAAAAGTCTCGCCAAAGAGCCCAGTATGGATTCAGTAAAAATGCCGAATTCAAGCCAAGGGTTAATTTGTGGTGAATATTTCACGCCAAGGCCGTGCAAGGTTTTCTTAGACTAAAACACAAATTGTATTTTCGGATATTTTTAACCGATTTCAGGAATTAATCCCTAAAAATGTCGCCAAGGAACCCATTATAGATTCCAAAAAAATGCTGAATTCCCACCAAGGGTTAATATTAATATGTAAGAGTTAATATTTCGCTCCACTGCCATGCAAGGTGCTGTTAGTTCCGATTAGTTAAAACACAAAGGATTAACATGTCGAATAAGAGCACCTTGCATAGCATCAGCGTGAAATATTCGCAACATATTAACCCTTGGCGTGAATATATCTCGCCAATGGCATGCAAGGTGTTTTCAGTCAACACATGTCTACGAAACGCGAAGACGTACTCAAACGCCTCTCGCTAGCCATTTTCGCCGCCCCGCTTGGCGTCAGTGAGAGTCACGAGTCTCAAGCAAGAGCATCCGTTTCTCGATATCAATGAAAAATGCCACAGGATTTCGTGGCGGAAATATTCATCTCTCCCGCTTTCCTTATCATCCATCATCGCGGACAGGAAGCCGAGGTTTGCGCCGTTACTTCCTGGTCATCGCTTTGGGTGCATCAGTCCGAGGGGAATTAAAGCGATTTTCACAGGATTCACTCACCTATCATAACGATTTCGGCAGCAAATCATAATGGTCGGGATTCGAGCAATGATTTCGAAGATGGAACACATTTTATAGATGGTGTAGGGTATTAAGTGGACTGTATACAATGCTTTGTCTATAAAGTTTCGACGAGTGCTGGTTCGTTTTTTGAATGATGGGTCTAATTTGCAATTAATAATTTTTAATAAACAGTTCCATACTATTTATGACTCACCTTAGAACGCCAGCCACGCAACGACAAGTACACAAGAAGAATAACAAACTTTGTGGTCTACAGAGGAATGGTCGCCACAATTGGCGTACTATCATCTGACATGGCGATAATAGCAAATTGGTTTAACATTTAACAGATGGAGCAAGTGATTATTGGTTAAACAGACAGCATGCCTCTCTCAATTTCTTTGTTTATTTTCATATCTTAAAAATTTATTGTTTGATTTAATGACGCAATAAAGAGATTCGAGGGATCTTCTTCACGTGATTGCACCTGACACCACATATGCGAAGATTTTTTGGTCGGCGGGGTCCGAACTCAGTATGTAAGGGATGAGAGTCCAACGCCCTACCAAGCTGGCTATCTCAGCCTTATCAAGAAATAATTGATCTATCTCTAAAATGGGTTCTACCTTTGAAAATGCGCTCCATTGTTCAAATCCTAAACGAAAGATTCGCTGTAGAAAATAAAATTATAGGTAACTCAATACTTTGAATACAGTTGGTAGATTTAGGTTCTGTTGATGTTGTGACTTATGGGACTTTACAAGCGATAGATTTAGGAATATTTTGGTTTTGTTGATGTTGTGGTCACTTATGGCAATTTACAAGCCCGCCGACAGACATCCGACATCAATGATTTAAGCCGAAACTGGGCCATTTTTTCAGTAGCGTCAACTAGGACGAAGATTACGACTTAGCTACATTATGCATCACATTCACTTGCACAATCTCTTTTTACAGGGGGGCACATTCAGACTATTCACAGATAGAACACAGAATAACAGCCATGCCCGAACCGGGATGCCCAGAACGCTAGGAAGACACGTTACCACTAAGTCAGGATGCCGACAGGTTTTGGTTCTTTATTTTAGATGTCATGTTCATCTCTCTAGCTTCTTATTTTTTATAGTTATCGAGTAATAGTTATAGTTATTTTTTATAGTTATAATTTCTTGTTGCACGACCAGCCAAACAGAATTCCTCAAAAATTGAGTTTGTTCAAAATTTGATTTAAACTGACAAATTTGTTGTTAAAACAATCCTTCTAAATTAAAACTTTTTTGTGTTATTGTGTTCGTAGACAGTGAGACATTTTTTCCAAAAATACGTTTCTCAGGAATATCTATGAGGTGTGAACATGAATATTCTTCAAAAGATAGGAATCGTATTTTTTGAAGACTACAATGCTTTTTCATTGGATACTTTGAATACGAGAAAAATATATGAATTAAATAACTGTATTTAATTAATTGGAAAATTTGAATGAAAGGATTGCTTAGTCATTATTCATTTTGCAATGTCGTTGGAGCTTACTGTAGAAGCGATGAATCAATTTTCATTTTCTTTTATTCCATTAAATTAGTCTATCACATTTTTATAAAATATATAAAAACTTGCTGTTTTATCTAAATACTATCTGTTACCCGGCGCGTTGCTGCCGCCGAAAGAAATATTAATTACTAGACGCCTTGGTGACCAGCTGGTTCGCCAAGAGTAATGGGGTCTAAAATTTTCAATTAAATACTTATGTGCCTTGCTCTCTTTATAATTTATCTGCCAGATATACTTAAACTTCGAAAGTCACGTAACAATGATTTACTAAATTAATGATATAGATGTTGCAAACGATCATAGAAACCTTTGTCTTGTATTTCTTTTTTAGAAAACATAACATTTAATATTTATTTAATTTCATCCAATCACGTGGTGAATGTTACATTTTTTTTCGATTTAATTTGTAGTCATAGCTAATTTATTTTTTAATTTGAACTTCTGTCAGTATGATTTCAACGGAGCCATTTTTTCCCTTTGCTCGTTCATTATTTATTTTAGAAAATGTCACATATTATATTTCTCTTATTTTATCCAGTCACGTGCTAAAAGTTGCATTTCTTTAGATTTAATTTGCAATGATAGTTGTTTTTTTTAGTTTGAACTTCCGTCAATAGAATGGCAACATGCTGATAAAACCTAATTTTTCCCCCTTGACGTACTCGTGCAGATTAAATTTTATTGTTTTGTCCGAAATATATTGTTGTAAAACAAGGTTAAAATATTTCTTTAAAAATTCGTTAAAAATAGAAGCTTAAGTTATACATTAAAACACTGATACCATTAGAAAGCTAATTTTTTAATCTTTAAATTGATGTAAAAATCATGTTTGTGCGATAATATTTTCGGAAGTTATAGCGGAAAATCGTCGAAATTTCGCTTAAATTTTAATTAATTCAAATTCTAATTAAAAATTCGAAAAAAGGGCTCCCAGGTGCACATTCCCGACCTCCAAGGTATACATGTAACAAAATTGGTAGCTGTAGGTCCAACGGTCTGGTCTGTAGAGCGCCAACACACACACACACACACACACACACACACACACACACACACACACACACACACACACACACGCATTGAGCTTTATTATAAGTATAGAAGTGCAATAAATCAATCATTTGGCAATGTTGTATCGAAATGGGATGAACGGTAAGGCAGTGTATAAAATGCGAACCAACAAATATTCATTGTTACATATTAGATTCGTGTATTCTTTTAGAATCGTAAAACTTGGGGCTCTTTCAGAATGGTAAAGTAACATTGATAATAGCATGAGAATTTAGATATTGAGTTAACGTATATTCTAGCAGCTCTAAGGTTTGCTCTGAATGGAATTTGCTCCAAACTTGATAGAAATCTATAAATGTGTTGTCAAGACCTTGTACCAAATTTCTTTCATCTAGCTCCAAGCGTTTTTGAATTATCTTTGTTACAAATTTACGAACATTTACCGAAAATATGCTCTTTGAATTCAGGGACGTCTAAAAGTTGAAGATTCATCAATATCTAGAATTTGAATTTTTTGACGATTACGATTCTTTAAGCGTAAATGAGAAAGTAAAAATGGCGTTTTGGAGCGAACATTTTCTATTTATCCAATATCTTTGTTATCATTTTTCATTTTAATTCTTATCTTAATCGTAATCATTGTTAAATTAATTTTTTTGATAAATATTTTTGCGTTTTATTTTTTCAGCTGTCATATCCGAATTTTAAACAGTTTACGTAATTAATCAATTGGTTTTCTTTTCAAGATATTTAATTCATTTTTCCCTCGATCGCTTTAGAAATTTGTTTACTCCAGTTTTCAATTTAGAATTCTATCATTTTCTTGTCTTCTTCAATTTCAAAACGCATTACAACTTGCTGCGAGCAACTTTCTTTTATATTTTATTTATAAAACTAATCTCTTTTTTAATTAGTTTTTCTTCATTCGATTGATTTGAATGGTATTTTATTCCATTTGATGATTGTATGCTTTTTTGGTTGTCTCGAACGAAAGTGGATCACTCAGCTCTGAATTCTTATTTCGAATTATAATATTATGTTTATTAATAATGTTTATATTCGTCAATCTATTTTTACATTCTTTCGAATTCTATTTTTGTAATTCGTCGTATTCGTATAATTTTATTCGTAGAGTAATCTCTTGATAAATTGCCATGGCGGTGTTTTAACTCCAAGATCTAAACAGAAAAATCATTTCAATTATACAATCTTTAATTAATTTTGTCGAGTTAAGTAATTAATTAATATAAACTATTTTTTTAAGATTTTTAACTTGATGGTGGTTATTTTTTTATAAAATGTTTTTAATTAAGGCAATCTCAACTTTTAATAATTTTAATACGTTTTAAAATAAAATTTCTGGCTTTTTTTTTTAACATTCCGTACTCTAGTTTATGAGAAACTATCAGCGTCCTCACGGCTTTGTTCGTGGCATAACATCCAAGAAGGTTTAGTTTAGTTTAGTTATATTAACGTTCCGTTTAAAGCAACCCAAGGGCTATTTTGGGACGGACCTCGCCTTTTCGAACCAAGGTCAGATGACGAGGACGACACCTGAACTGGCTCCCCCCTCTCCACACCACACCAACGGGAAGACGTTTGGCCAGACAGATTTAAAGTGTAAGAGACCCCATCACACGACGGATCTTCGGTGGAATCAAGTCTCGAACCTGAAACCCTCCGGTTCCGAAGCCGAGACTTTACCACCGGGCCGCCGCGGCCCACAATATCCAAGAAGAAAAATGAATTTGAACTTAAGTCTTGCCTCCGCCCGATATGACATGGGCATGCACGCAAAATCAAACAAACAAAAAATATATTTAGAAAATATCAAAGACAGCTACAAAACAATTTTTAATAGTACGTATTCGAGAATATTTATACGGTTAAAGCGATAAAAATATGATATATTCGTAGACAAAAAAAAAAAAAAACATCCACTAAAAATGTAGAATAAAAAATCCGTTTTAAAATTTGCGTTTGCTTTTTCACTTCTCCTCTGTTTCCAATTCAAATGTCTTTCTCTGTCAGTAGACAGGCGATCATTTCGCTCCTCAGGAGATTCATTCTGTCTCCGCAATTCAGCTGCTGAGCGATTTAAAGAAAGACAGTTACATCGATCAACAAAAGTTTCTCCTTCCCTAGGTGTGGACTTTATTGCTCTGATATTCGCTAACCGAACGCCTCTTTCCTCTTCATTTTCCTTATCCCGCTACAAGCAAAGCTTTTTTGCTATTTGATGTGTTCCGGCTAAGGTTGGATTTCTATTCTTTGGGCATAATGATTATTGGAATCTCTTTTTAAAATCAGACGTAAACAAAGAAACGTATCGCTTATGCATACCACAGCTTTTGTTATTTGCACATGCGCAGTTTGAGATTCATGCGCATGCGAGAAATAATTAAAATCACAATAATAAAACTCTCTTTTTTATTTTGATATGACTCTAATGTGCTAAAACCTTCCCCAATAAATGCTTTACAAAATGGTACAAATATCTGCAATATCTGTTGACAATTTCTCGAGTTTATGTGGCTCCAACATACAGACACTTTCAGGAGACTTCATGTTATACTATGTACAGATATTAAAATAAGTTATTTTAAAAAAGAATCGAAATAATCAATGAAATTTGAAAAAGGAAATGAATATATTTGTAAGAAGAAAATAATATCATTGTCAAATCAACTTTGGCAACCAACCGATTCACCGGGAATATTGGTTACTAGCCGCCTTTGGCGACCAGCTGGTTCGCCGTGAGTAATGCGTTCTAAAATTTTCAATTAAATCACATATTCAATATCTTTGAAGTAATTCCGGACATTAATTGGCCTGAAATTAATATTTTCTTTATGATGATGAACTGAAAGTTCTAAAAGAACACGATTTCCTAATAATATTCTTTAATTTTATAAATCAGTTAATTATTGATTTAGAAGACTGATTGGTGTAACAACTTTTAATTAAAATATTAATAAAAATACTTTGTAAAATATTCCTGACAGAGCAAAGCATGAAGAAATCTAAAACTCATTATTCATAAATGCATTGTTTGACTCAAGCTTCATAAAATGTAATTAGTTACTTCATTTAGATCAAATTAATAGTATTAAACAATATATATGCCTATTAATAATATTTTACAAATTGGCCATTAGACCGGAATTTGAATGCATATCCTGTATAAATAAAGAAGATTTATTGAATTAATTATTTAGATATTGCAAACGGTTATCGAAACCTTTCTTCGTATTTATTTTGTTAGAAAATATCACATTTTATATTTCTTTTATTTTATCCAGTCACGTGGTAAACAATGCATTTCTTTAGATTTAATTTACGATGATCATTTTTTTTTATTTGAACTTCCGTCATTGTTTTCTTTTATTTTATCCAGTCTCGTGCTAAAAAAATGGTTGAAATATTTCTTTAAAAATTCGTTAAAAATAGAAGCTTTCGTTATAAATTAAAAAAATCTGATACCGTTAGAAAGCTAATTTTTTAATCTTCAAATTGATGTAAAAATCATGTTTGTACGATAATATTTTTGGAAGTTATAGCGGGAAAACGTCGAAATTTCACTTAAATTTTAATTAATCCAAACTCTAATTAAAAATTCGAAAAAAGGGCTCCGAGGTGCACATTCCCTACCCCCAAAGTATACATGTACTAAAGTTGGTAGCTGTAGGTCCAACGGTCTGGCCTGTAGAGAGCCAACACACACACACACACATTGAGCTTTATTATAAGTATAGAATAGATGTTAAATTTTATTTAAATCTGTTAAACCTCATGATTCTATCAACGATTTTTAAACATTAAATTATAAAAATCTATAAACCCATGTCATTTTAATAGCTTTTTATGCATTGACATTTCTAATATTGAAGTCAAGTCACATGACATAAAGACATCATTAAAGACATAATTATCCATGTAAAGTATTATTTAACTGAGCATTGACTTTCGCTTTATTGTAACTTCACTATCTTATTTCCTTTATAAAGAGGCCAGTCAATAAACACCATCTTATATTTTTATTTTCCCCCTTTTAATCACGCCAAAGGAAAAGTATCGCGAGATTAAATATTTGAAGGGAAAAAAAAGGGAAATGAATCTTATTATACTAACTACAGTTATTATTGAATATTTAGGTATCGGACTCCGTTAAAAACGCTGGTAATCGACCACATTGGCAAATTTTTTTTTATTGTTATTTCTTGTAGTTCAGACTTTTCTCTTCCCAAAACAGTTTGTTTTTTCTAGGAAATAGAAGGCATGACCTATCATCCAAGGTCACTCACTCATTTTCTAACTAAAATTTGTCTTTCACTTCAGTTTTCTCCAAATTTTAATTTTTATCAAAATTCTCCACCGTTCACATGATATTCGGAAAACTAATGGAGGTATTTGTGTAAAAATTTTAGCTTGTGTTTTAAATGATAAGGGCAATGAAATGAACCAAAGGTTTTATTGTTGGTGAAATACTTTTTCATTTATAGGTGTTTTTAGAAAAATTATGTTGCAAATTTATGGTAAAAATGCATATATTCGTATAATTCTACTCTTAATTGCTTTGCATCTCAAATTTTTTCTTAGATTTTGGTTCATTTCATTCATCATTGTATTCTATAACTTGTGTGCAAAGAAAAATAGGATTGCTGCATTACCATTTTGTGTAGAGTGTTAACCGTTTTGGTTAAAATTTCACTAAAATTTACTGCAAATTTTCCCATTTCTCAAAATATATTTTCAAATAACTGTTTTTGTATTTAATGTGTTTATTATCGACAATACATCTAATAATCATAAATATTTTTTAAAAAAATCCAATTTTTCAAAATATTTCCTTTGAACGTAGTCGGATACCTTAATATTAATTGTTTCATAAAAATTGTCAAAACGGTAGGGCGAATTTGGAAAAATTGCTTGGTAATTAAATTGCAGTTATTAAAAAAGTAATCAAAAAATTATGGAATTGCTTTAGTGGTGTAATATTTTAAAAGCCGACATCCTAGCATAGGAGCAGCACGTCTTCTTCGCTAGCTGGGATTCCCGGGTTCGAGTCCCTGTTCGGACATGGTTCTTCTTCTGCATTCTGTCTGTGAGATGCGTGATCGTGCCCTCCTGTAAAAAGGGGTTGTGCAAGTGAATGTGAAGCATGATATAGCTAAGTCATACTCCTGGTCCTAATTGTCACTACCAAAAAAAAAAAAAAAAAAAGAAGAAGAAGAAGAAGCTCTCACTGGACTTAAATCGCTGACAGTTCTCTTAGCGGGTTTGTAAAGTTTCATAAGTATAAGCAATATTTTCTAAAGTTATTTCAGAAAAATCCCAATATTTCGATAAATTTTTAATAAATTGAAATTATAATAACTATGTCAAAAAAATTATCCTTGATGCACATTTGACTATGGAATGTCTATATTTTATTGAATAGTGATCTTCAAATAATCATAAATCAGTTAGTTTTAGAGACTGAGTTGATTGAAGTTTATCTTTTTTTTATTTAAAAGCTAAACATTCTTCATTTTTTAAAACATTTATAGACTCGTGTAATTATTTGCTTCATTTAGACCCTTTTTATAGATGCATTTCTATTATTAAAGTTTTACAAATTAGCCGTTGGATTTTGAATTAAAATCTATACATATTAAACATGTTTGTCTAAAAAAGTTGATTTATTTAATTAATAATATTGTTAAAGTTGCAAGTTCTTCTTTACATTTTCTTTTTAGAAAAAACGTATTTCATATTTATTCCATTTCATACAGGCACGTGCTGAAAATTACATTTTAATATGTTTATTTTGAAATAATTATTTATTTTTAAATTTGAGTTTTTGTCAATCTGATGGCAACATAGTGATAAAAGATAATTTTCCCCTTTTACTCGTAACGTGCTCGTGCAGATTAAATTTTATTGTTTTGTCCGAAATATATTGTTGAAAAATATAGTTAAAAAATATTTTTTTTTAAAATTTGTTACAAATAGGTTGAAGTTATATATTAAAATACTGATACTATTAGAAAGCGAATTTTTAAAAATCTTTAATTTGATGTAAAAATCATCTTTGTGCGATAATGTTTTCGGAAGTTATAGCGGGAAAGCGTCGAAATTTCGTTCAAAATTTAATTAATTCAAATTCTAATTAAAAATTCGAGAAAAGGGCTCCGAGGTGCACATTCCCGACTTCCAAGGTATACATGTACCAAATTTGGTAGCTGTAGGCCCAACGATCTTGCCTGATGAGCGCCAACACACACGCACGCACGCACACACACGCACGCACGCACACGCACGCACGCACGCACACGCACACACACACACACACAGAGAGAGAGAGAGAGAGAGAGAGAGAGAGAGAGAGAGAGAGAGAGA
>JAPMOQ010033063.1:114047-155692 GCA_026543055.1 Argiope trifasciata
GAGAGAGAGAGAGAGAGAGAGAGAGAGAGAGAGAGAGAGAGAGAGAGTAGGAATTGAATAAATATTCTTAGCTGAAGAAAATAGAGGCAAACGGAAAATCCCAATATTCAGAGCAATGCCTGAGAAGACAACAAATAAGGAAAAATCTCTGAATTAACCTTGGATTTTCCCATTTGTTTTCGATTCAAGAGGAAAAAGTCCGAAAATGAAATTGCGGAGGATTTAGGCACTTCATGTAAAAAATAGGTAAACAAATAAATTAGTGCTTGAAATAGAAAACAAAAATCGCTGTGCGGTAATTTCGCATTCTCTATAAGCTAGCAGCCTCTAATCAAGGCGCATGATTTGCTGTTTATATTGCGAAAAATGAGTCTGACTTTAATATTTAATAAAGGTACTTGATTAGAAAAAATGGTTTGGATATTTTGGAAATATAATTCACATCTAGTACATTAATCAACTAGATGTGAATTATATTTCCAAAATATCCAAGCCATTTCATTTAAAACTAAATTATATGTTGGTAATTATTTGTATATCACCGAGGAGTAACCTCATATTAACTACTGACCTACCGTCACGAGATACACCCTGAACATGATTGCCCAAGCAGACGAGTCTAAGTAAGGAAGGAAGTAGGCATTAAAACAGACCACAACGTTTGGTTAACTAAACGCTTGTGACGGGTAAAATTGTGGAGTTGAGCCAATGTGGAGATAGAATTACGCCAAGGATCGAAATCGTGATCTTACGATTTGCAGCTGCGTAACATATCCCCTATACAAAAACGATCATCAATGTTTAGTGGCTGATTTTGGTTTATTAAGATGTCACTACAGATACTCCCTACTAGTGAGTCGGCGGAGAAACGAGAGATTTTATAGTGAGAAGTGTTATGGATTTTATAGTGAGAAGTGAAGTCAGTAACAGCCACTAGATATCAGCGTTCGCTTTTGCGAATGGATAAGTTATGCGACTTCAAACCCAAACATCGCATGTCGGTAAAGTTTATTGGCACAAGAGCCATTTTTGGTCATACTGCGCCAGTCATATAGTTTAAATGAAGACTACATTAATATGAACCCAACCAATGAATTATAAATTAATACGAATTGAGGAAATTGCAAGAAATATAACAGGTGTGACAATTAGCTATTAAAAATTTCGCAATCGAAGAAAATTTATTGAAAATGTCTGGCACATTGGCGCCCTTTTGCCAAATAGCAAATGTTTGCGAATACAGCACGTATAACCTATACGGAGGCGTGTTAGCTTGACATCTAACGCACGTATATTGAGAGGAGACCGCATTGCTATGGTCGGCATGACAGAGTGCAATTTATTGGGAGTCAATAAATCCCAAGTAAGCAAAAGGTGACCCGCCAACGATGTCCTAAAATCACAGCATGAGAGTTCTTGGTTTAGGAAGGAGGATGCAGATTGAGCTGAAGAATCCGCAACCTCATTCCCAGAGATACCAACATGACTTGGCACCCAGCAAAAAATGACATTAAAAGCTTTGATTCTCAGAAGACTCAAAGTACACAGAATTCTGATAGCGATTAAATGCAGGCAACATTGGATGCCCAAACATTGCAGATTCGATCCTTATTGAAATTCAGCCTCCATATTGGCACAATTACAGCTAACACCATTGCCACAAATGTTTTGGTAGCGCCAAGCGTTATGGAAAGCGAAGAGAGAATTTATTGTCCGTGGTCACCAATATGGCGGGTTGTATTGTTGTGTCGCGCCAAATATGGATAGCCATTGAAGCCAATATTACATTGGCTGGAATTGTGACAATGCGGTTATTGAATTCCATCAAGGATCGAACATGCGACCTTCCGATTTGCAAAAGCGTAACATATCCTCTATACAAAAGTGATCACCAATGTTTATAGGCTGTTATTGGCTTGTTAAGATGTCACCGCACGCTCTTCATTAGGCGAGAAATTCATTGCGCTTGTGATAAAGCAGATATCTGGTTCATAACTGGTTCTTTTGGAATGTAATAGAATATCTCGCTTCCGTGTTGACTGACCTCTACTTTTAGGGTAAAAAGGGTTTCTCCCGTGACGGCAAGTCAGTACTCTGACTGACATGACCTGAAAATCTAAGTGACCGGACCGCCGCAATAGCATTGATGGGAACTAAGGTTGAGTTCTGCAGGCCATTACCGTCTATGGTACAGCCCTTCCGCTAGAAGTTCATCTCGTTATTGATAGGAAGTAGTCGGCCCCACACCATTTCTGTACCTACCCGGGCGGCGAAAACCAACCACCGTGCCAGAAGTTTCTCATCCTCATACCTGACTTCCCCCCACTCCATGTAGGATCTACCGAGGATTAAGAACTTTAAAAATTAATAGGGAAATAAGTTCAAGATGATTTCTTTTTGTAACTAACTGAAATTGAATTTGGTTTATAGAAAAAAAAGTTAAATTTTTTCCCCATAAGGATAAAATAATATATTTTAAAAAAAATATTCGTTATAAAATTTTTGTATATAATAGATTAAAATAAGCAATGTTTTAAAAGTCACTCAATTTTCATTAAAAAATGATCGATGAATAATTCCATCTTTTAAGATATTCAATTTCTTAAGATTTGGTTTCAAGACACTGAAATGTAACTTATATTACATTATGTGGTACCCGGCGAGTTGCTGCCGCCGAAAAAATAATATTTGGAACAATCAATCAACAATTTAGCAATGTTTTTTTATCGACATAGGATGAACGGTTCGACAGTGAATAAAACACGGACAAATATCCTTTTTAATATATTAGATTTGTGTATTCTTTTAGAATTGTAAAGCTGGATGTTCGTTCGGAATGGTCATGAAAGAAACTATTTATTGAATCTCGTGATTCGTTTAAAATTCGTTCGGAATTCTCAAGATTAATGTTAGAAAATGTGATTAAAATATTTTATTTCAAAATTCATTAAACATGAAAAATATATTCATACCATAAAATCGTCAATATAGTAGAAAAGATAATTTTTTGAAAATAAATATAGCGCAAAATTATTCGTAATATAATATTTTTGGAATTTACTGCGAAAAACGCTAAAATATTACTAAAATTTTAAAAATCTCTTCAAAATTTCCTCGAATAATCTGTAATAATAATACCTTCAACTTGGATTTAGCATCTCAACTGAATCTATTGGGTCTCCTCGGCGAGTTATTTGGAGATGAATCCTTGGTAAACAGATGCAGTTGAGATTCGAATTTTTGTTTTTTATTTTAGACTAGCCGCCTTTGGCGACCAGCTGGTTCGTCATGAGTAATGCGTTCTAAAATTTTCAATTAAATCATATATTCATTAGCCAAAATTTAAGAAATAGTTAAAGTTAAAAAGATTCAGTTATTAGTAGTTAAAGAGTCGGTAACTTTATTCGGAAAAACTTTTTGAGTTTAATGCTCTTATAATTTATCGATTATGTTTCCAAAATATTAAAAATGTTTTTTTTCGGTGATATTGCCAAAATGTTAAATATGTTTTTTAAAAAAAGTGAAAAAGGGAAAAAATTATTGAATAATGATACAGATATTGCAAACGATTATAGAAATATGCCATTAAGTCGGGATTTCATTGCATATCCTGTCTAAATTCAATCAGGTTTACTGTAAATAAAGATAATTTATGCAATTAATGATATAAATACTGCAAACGATCTTAGAATTCTTCGCTTTGCATTTATTTTTTTAGAAGATATCACATTTTATATTTATGTTATTTTATCCAGTCCCGTGCTGAAAGTCGTATTTCTTTAGATTTGATTTGCGATGATAGTTTTTTTTTATTTGCACTTCCAGCATTGTTTTATTTTATTTTATCCAGTCACGTGCTAAAAAAAACATGGTTGCATATTTCTTTAAAAATTCGTTAAAAATAGAAGCTTGAGTTATACATTAAAACACTGATACCATTAGAAAGCTAATTTTTTAATCGTTAAATTGATGTTAAAATCATGTTTGTCCGATAATAATTTCGGAAGTGATAGCAAAAAAACGTCGAAATTTCGCTTAAATTTTAATTAATTCAAATTCCAATAAAAAAATTCGAAAAAAGGGCTCCGAGGTGCACATTCCCGACCTCCAAGGTATATATGTACCAAATTTGGTAGCTGTAGGCCCAACGATCTAGCCTGTAGAGTGCCAACACACACACGCACAACACTCTCATTGAGCTTTATTATAAGTATAGATAATTGTACTATGCCTTCAACCATCCTGTAGCTGTAAACAATAAGCTGACTCGGTTTCATCGCAATCGAATGAACGGTTTAGAAAGGCATAAGAGACATACATACAAACATTTATTTTTATTTAGATAGATTAAATTAGAAGACACTTCTATTAATTTGTATTTTCTCATATAAGGTAACATATAATAGCATTAGTTTTTGGGCATTAGAAGAGGACACTTTACTTATGGTTATTGATTTCTTTTTATAAAACGGTAGCTACTGATATAATAATGTATTGAATATGAAATTGAATAAAATTTTTTCAAACGATGTAACATTTTTCTACGTTTTAGTTTTTGGCTAAGCCTTTCTGGAAGAATAAAATAAAACGATTTCTACCTTGGATTCGTTTAGTTCTAATTTAAAGTTATTAGTATTACCTTAAACATTAATGCTGTATTTCTCAACAGAAAATTGAGATTTACCATTGAGTTTGAGAATATTGGTTATTTAAGCCTTATTAAACTCACAAGATGAAAAAAAAATTTAGAACTGGAAGAGCAATATATATAGATAAAAATGAATGTTTGTCTGTGCGTCTCTTATGCCTTCCTAAACAATTCATCCAATTGCGATGAAACTTGCTAGCTTATTGTTTACACCTGCGGGATGTTTATAAAGATAGTACAATGATCTAAAATAAAAAACAAAAATTCGAATCTCAACTGCTTCTATTTACCAAGGATTAATCTCCAAATAACTCGCCGAGGAAGCAATAGATTCTGTAGAAAAGAAAAATCAAAGTTAGAGGTTCATATTTTGTAGCTATAGTAAGCAAATATTATGTAAGTCATTCTCAGAGGTAACAACTTTATTACAGATTATGTTAGAGCATTTTTGGGAGACCAGTACAGCGGCAGTTTCAAAGTAGAATTTATTTTTTCAACTCTTTCCGCGACCATGACGGATACTTCTTTCACATAAAACAATTCCTTGTAAACGTTCCCAACTGTCTATAAAACAATAAAAGCACCTTTTGCAGCTTCAAACTGGAGTCCTGAACTAAGTCTTTTACATAAAACAATTTTTTAACGCTCCAATAAAAGCACCTTTTGCAGCTTCAAAACGGAGTCGATTGTTTATTTCTGTTTGTCCACCTCATCTAAGCACTCACAATAATACCTCCTGAATAATCTCATTCGAGAGATATTTTGAAAAGTTCCACAGACAAATGTAACGTGTTTTTTTCTTGCTGAGTTTATGTTAATAGAGGAGAAGATATGGTTAATTTATTTTTTCCCCTCTTAGCCCAATCCTGATGAATACTTCTTTCACATAAAACAATTTTTTAACCTTCCCTACTGTCTATAAAACAATAAGAGCACCCTTTGCAGCTTCAAAATGGAGACCTCAACCAAGGCACACCCGTAGTCGTATGTATTTGTCCACTCATCTAAGCCATTCAAAATAATATCTTCAGAATAAACTTATTCGGGTGATGCTTTGAAAAGTTCCACAAACAAATCTATCGTGTCTTTTTCTTGCTGATTTTATGTTAATAGAGGAGACATTAAGGTTAAATTTATTTTTTCAACTCTTAGCGCAATCTTGATGAATACTTTTGTAGCATAAAACAATTTTTTAACCTTCCCTACTGTTTATAAAACAATAAGAGCTCCTTTTGCAGCAGCTTCAAAATGGTGTCCTGAATTATGGTACATCCGTATTCGTATGTATTTGCCCACCTCATCTAAGCCACTCAAAATAATATCTCCAGAATAATCTTATTGGAGGGATGTTTTGAAAAGTTCCACAGACAAATCTATCGCGTCTTTTTCTTGCTGATTTTATGTTAATAGAGGAGACGCATAAAGTTGATAGACGGAGCATTCCGATCTCAGACATTTCGATTTTCTCCTCTGGCTTGTTGAAATTGTGTCTTTTAACCGCCCGTGAGACATCCGTCCAGACGCATTATCTTGCGAACAAGTAAAATGGGGAACCTGATACTCCCAAAAGGTTATTCGCCAAATTAATTTATCAAGGATTTTTGTTTATCTATTTATTTAAAGTGGTGGTGTACATTGCGTAATGATATCACTCGCTAAGAGATTTCCTCCCTTCTTTTGAAGTGCTCAAAAATATGATAAAAGGAATTACTAAAATATGAAAAGGGAACAATTGAGATTTTTTTTTTATCTCAGCGTTAAAGGAGAATTTTAATGTCTGTAGTAATTGAAGAATGGGATATTTACATAAAAATATCATTAGAGGTAAAATTCGAAAAAGGGAAATTAGGCTTGAAAATCTGAATGGATATTTGAGGTATCTGAACAGGTTCGGGGGATTTTATAAAGCAAAATTTGGTGTAGACATATTAAGTTAGTGTATAATTATCAGGTGTTTCTTTAATGTGCTATATTCCTTTAAAAATTTACAATGTTTTATAAATTTATAAATGGAAATCCTCTTTAGTTTATAAAAATATGTGTCGATAACCATATTCATATTCGTCCTATTCTTCTTCTTTTATGCAGCCGACCACCCCGCCACCACTGAACGTAGCAGTATCGACAGTATTTGCTGTATTAGACAGCTGAACGTTCTATTATAATGTACCACTTTGCAAAAAATGGCTGCATAAGTTTCCGCCCTTTCTCAAAGTGGTACAGCGTAAAAAAAACGTCCTATTATGCTGTACCACTTTGAGAAAGGGCGAAAACTTTTGCAGCCATTTCACAATCTCAAAGAACTTATCTTTGAGGGTACAAGCAGTGGAATTTGATGCAGGGAATTCCTTGCCCGTTTTAACTAATATCGGGATATCTAATGCCTTTACCTTTTCATTTCGCTGTTCTTTCCTACATTTTCTTAGCAAAAAAGATTAGATTTTTTTAAATTGCACCAGTCGCCTTTGGTGGCTAGTTTGTTCTCCAAGATTATTGAACTTTTATCCTATTGATTATTAACATATGATAATACATCCCATATTAATAATTAATAGTTCCATATAAATAATTTTAAAATAATCCCGTATTAATAATTTCTTTAAAAAATTTTGACTTGTAATTAAGTACGACTGCTTGTTAGCTGAGCCTGCGTAAAGCATGTTAGTGCGCATCTCCATTCTTGAGTTAAGGTGGGTTCACACGAGGCTAATCACTGCCCTCAATAGAAGATCACGCCTACTTCCGGAAAATCACGTGACAACAACGGGACAATGGCAAGTAATTGTCCCACGAGGACACGAGGAGTGTGTTCACTCGAGGACAGTGCCGGGACAACAGCAGAGAGGCAGCGATTGCGGGCAATAGGAAGGTGAATCCACATTTAGAATTATGTCAGACCCCTTTTTAAGTGTTGTGTGTAGTGTTTTTCGTTTGGCGTCTTCATTGTTAAACATATGTTAAAAATGATGTAAATAAATTATTTTTGGCCATGATTGCCTATTTACTGTGAGCAGTATATATGAAAAACCTTAATACCAGACACTGCAAAAGCTCGTATAATTTGATTGGGATGTTTTAACACATCATGAATGTTCTCCAGGTCTTGCTCCATTTGACTATTAGTTCTTTCTGCCCTTAAGAAAATTCTCTTCGCCATAAGCGCTTTAAATCGATCAGCGAAATAAAATCACATCTCGAGGATTATTTCTTGCCCAAATCACAAGAAATTCGGGAGGAAGGCTTCTTAAGAGATGGATGAAAGTAATAGACAGAAAGGGCTATGATATAACGAAATTAATAATATCTTAAACACTAAATAAAGTGTATTTATTTCGTACTAGCCGCCTTTGGCGACCAGCTGATTCGCCATGAGTAATGGGTTCTAAAATTTTCAATTAAATCACATATTCATTAACCTTGAAGTAACTCCGGACATAGTTCTAAAAGAACGCGTTTTCCTAATAATATTCTTTAATTTTATAAATCAGTGAGTTTAAATGATTGATGTAGCAACTTTTATTTAAAATATTAATAAAACTATTTTGTAAAATATGGCTCACAGAGCAAAGTATAAAGAAATCTCAAACTCATTATTCATAAATGCATTCTTTGACTCAAACTACATAAAATGTAATTATTTACTTCATTTAGATCAAATTAATAGTATTAAATAATATATATGCCTATTAATAAAATTTTACAAATTGCCATTGGAAAGGAATTTAAATGCATATCTTGTATAAATTCAATCCTGTATAAATAAAGATAATTTATTCAATTAATGATTTAAATATTGCAATATACGATCATAGAATCCTTTGCCTTGCATTTTTGAAAGAAAATATCACATTTTTTATTTATTTTACTTTATCCAGTCACCTGCTGAAAGTTACATTTCTTTAGATTTAATTTGCGATGATAGTTTTTTTAATTTATTTCTTTTAATTTGAACTTCCTTCAAAATGATGGCAACACGGTGATAAAACCTAATTTTTTCCCTTTGACGTGCTTTTGCAGATTTTACAGAAACCTTAGCTTTGCATTTATTTTTTTAGAAAATATCACGTTTTATAATGAAACAAAAAATTGAATTAATGATACAGATATTGCAAACGATAATAGAAATATGATATTAAGTCGGGATTCCAATGCATATCCTGTCTAAATTCGATCAGGTTTACTGTAAAGAAGATTTATTGAAGTAATTATTTAGATATTGCAAACGATCATACAATCCTTTGCTTTGCATTTGTTTTTTTAGAAAATATGACATTTTATATTTCTTTTGTTTTATCCAGTCACGTGTTAAAAGTTGCATTTCTTTAGATTTATTTTGCCCTGATAGTTTTTTTTATTCTAACTTCCGGCCTTCTTTTATTTTATCCCGTCACGTGATAAAAACATGGTTAAAATATTTCTTTAAAAATTCGTTAAAAATAGGAGTTTACGTTATAAATTAAAAGAACTAATACTGTTAGAAAGCTGATTTTTTTAATCTTTAAATTGATATAAAAATCATGTTTGTGCAATAATATTTTCGGAAGTTATAACGGAAAAACGTCGAAATTTCGCTTAAATTTTAATTAATTCAAATTCTAATCAAAAATTCGAAAAAAGGGCTCCGAGGTGCACATTCCCGACCTCCAAGGTATACATGTATCAAATTTGGTAGCTGTAGGTCCAGCGGTCTGGCCTGTAGAGCGCCAACACACACACACACACGCATTGAGCTTTATTATACTATGTATAGACTAGCTGGTACCGGCGCTTTACTACCGCCGAAAAAATAATATTAAGTTCAATCAATCAATAATTTAGCTAGGTTTTATCGAAATAGAATGAACGATACAACAGTGTAGTGCTGGCAAATTTGCCCCAGACACTAACATAATTAATTTAGACTCCATCTCACATCAGAACTAGCCAACTCCATGATACCTAAAAAAGGTTTTATTAAAACAAACATACACCTTCATAACCAGAACACAACTGCCTGTTTCTTATATTTTTTTCGAATTAGGAATTCGTTTTCACAAAAGTTGTTTAAAAAAGAATAACCGGGAGATCACAGAGAAAAAAGGATTCATTCTTCCAGAACAAATAGTTCTTATTGCTTTCTAAAGAATATCACTTCTTTGAGTTCTGAGTGAAGACAAATTCTTTACCATAAAACACAATGCTGCTGAACAAATTAAATATACATGAAATAATCAAAACTTTAAAAGAAACAAAAGTTGGTGTTGCCATCACTTTTTAAAATATAAATTTACAATAGCAAATAACAATAAATAATGGAACAAAAATAGTTCCGCAGTGGAGAGTCGTCACAACAGTACATAAAATACGAACAAATATCTTTTTTTATATATTAGATTAGTGTATTTTTTTAGAATTGTGAAACTTCACGTTCTTTCAGAGAGGTGGTGAAAGAAACCTTCTATTGAATCTTTGGATTCGTTTAATATTCGTTTGGAATTCTCAAGTTTTAATATTACAAACTGTGATTAAAATATTTTCTTTCAAAATTGATTAAACATAGGAAATATATTTATACCATAAAATCGTTAAATTAGTTGAAAAGATATATTGTTTTGGAAATTAAGGTAGTGTTAAATTATTTGTACTACAATATTTTTGGAAGTTACTAAACGGTAACATTTAATTAAAATTTAAAAACCCCAGTGTTGGTCTCCCTAAAACTTTCTCGTATGATCTGTAATAAAGTTATTACCTCTGAGAATGACTTGTATGACATTTGTATCCAATAGCTATAGAATATTGACCTTTAAGTTGGATTTAGAATTTCTACTGAATCTATTGTTTCCTCAGCGAGTTATTTGGAGATGAATCCTTGGTAAATAGATGCGGTTGAGATCTGAATTTTTATTTTTTAGTTCAGATAATTGTACTATCCCTATAAGCATCCCGTAGATGTAAGCAATAAGCTGACCAAGTTTCATTGTAATCGGTTGAACGGTTTTGGAAGACATAAGAGACATACAAACAAACATTCATTTTTATTTATGTTGAAGACTAGAAACAGGAAAGAAACTTATGTGACACATATAAGATAATAGGCAGCTGATCGTTGGTATAACCATAATTTAGCAATCAGCCATCATTTAGCAATCAGTTACCGTCTAAATGCAAATACATGTACAAATTGCAATGGAGAGTAAATGTGAAATAAGTATTAGCAATTTCAATCCCACAAAAATGAGAATTATGCTGATTTAACGAACATCTGATTCGAAGTTAAAAATAGATGTATTTATTTTAAATTAAATGTTTTATGCAAGTTTAATGTTTACGATTCTCTCAATAAAGGTGGTAAAGCAGGTATAATGAAGACCCAACCCATCATAAAGCTATTAAAATCGTAACTGTTTATGTAATCTATTTCAAAGTGCATCGGTAATTGCATTCATTAGATAATCTATTGGATGCATTTTAGATGCGATTTTCCTCGCTAATTCCTCATATAAGAATAATTAGTAGAATCTATTTTCCTCGGCCTTTAATAAGATATGATTAAATATTTGATGAAAATGGCTTGAATTTCACTGCAACAATTAAATCTATTGTTAAACATCCTAAAAAAGAGATGAGAAAATATAAGCATTTAGGTAATGACTGTAATGTAATTAAATTGGTATAATTAAAAAAAAGACTTTTCAAAATTTAAAAATAGTGTACAAATCAAATTTATGCGATATTATTTTATGAAATTTTAACGAAAAACATCAAATTTCGCTTACTTTCTAATCTAACGAAATTTTAATGTTGTCCCAAAATGAAAGCAAAGTAGGAATTTAAAACTATTTCTGATGTTAGGTGTTCAAAACGTTATTAAAAACCATTTGACAGCTGATAGTTTAAAGTTATTAAAAATGGTGCTTCATACAATAGATGGAACATTGTGTTAACGCAAATTTTGAACACCATTTTTTCTTTAAATTGTTATATTTTATTGAAACCTAAATTAAAAAGAGGACCGCGGTGGTCTGGTGACAAGGTCTTGGCTTCGGAACCGGTGGGTTTCAGGTTCGAGACTGGATTCCCCCGAAGAACCGTAGAGTGAATAGGGTCTCTTGCTCGTTAAATCTGTCAGGAAAAACGTCTTCCCACTGGTGTGGTGTGAAGAGGGGGCTTCCAGCTCAGATGTCGTCCTCGTCACCTGACCGTGGTTCAAAATGATGAAATCCGTCCCAAAATAGACCTGGTGTATATTTAAAAAGGGACGTTAAAATAACTAAGCTAAATAACACAGTATAGGATTATATATAGAATAGCACATTATGCAAACGGCCTCCATGATTTTGCTTGGCACATACGCAATCTTTTGTCGAAATTTTTAATGACCATTTTGCATAAATCTGGCTGATTTTCATTGATGCAGCTTAAAATATTTTTTTCCTTAAACGTACGCGTGGTTGTGGGCTTGTTGGTATAAACTTTTGACTTCAAATAACCCCATAAAAAGAAATCCAATGGAGCTAAATCACACAATCTAGAGGGCCAATTCTCAAAATTTTGAACTGTGGCCCTCCAGACTTTCATTATTTTAAAAATATTTTCTTATTTTGTTGTCGGCTTTCATAGTATGGCTTTTGAAATATTTTTCGTTTGCTAATGTAGTTTTATTTTAGAATCGGTTTTCACTGTTTAGTTTTTGCATTATTCATCGTCTGTTATTGCAGGTTTTTTTCCCTTGGAAATTACAATGTGATTCCCTAACACTAGCAACGTTTTTTTTTTTTTTTAAAAAAATAAACCAAACAAGTTAAAATATTGTTCGTTTAATTGATAAAGATTGTTGATTAAGGGATAATTTCACCTATTAAAATGTTATTATAAAATAATGCAGAAGGTCGTCACATTTCATGACTTATCTTCAATTAAAGATAAAATTAATTTGTAAATTATACATTCCCGGAATTCTTAAAAATTGTCTTAGTTAATTTATGTCATTAACCAGTTTTAACTGGCTGTAAATCAGACTATCAGATTACGCATGCGTCGATATTTAGAAAAACGATGGGGTTTTTTGATCTCAAAATTGGTCGAGCTCCAAAACTTTGTTCGCCAGCTGGAAAATATATATGTATATATATATACAATATACAAGGTGGCCAGAAATAAAACACCCCTACTCTGACCTCCATGGATATCGAACTACTCAGTGTAAAGGCTCAAAATTTTGTACACATACTATTCAAAATATGGGGAAACGGATTTCACGAAAAAAAAATTAGTTCCTGAAATCACCGATAGGTGGCGCTGCACAACTGGAACTATGATCAAAAGACACAAATAATAATAAAAATTAAAATGTTTATGCGGAATGGAATGCTTCCATGCTTCCTTTTTAATTTTTCTGCCCCTTATGGAAAATAAAAATAGTAAAGAAGCTAGAACTCCCGTTGTAACTGCAATTTCATACTGTAACCAGAAAAATTTGCATAAAGCATGATTAAAAGCCATGTTCTGGGTATAAAAGAAGTTAAAAGGTGGGGAATGTCATTCTTATTAGTGATGGCTGTCACGCTGCCAGAACGCGCTTTGCTTGTGAAGTTGTTTTACGAGAATAAAGGAAATGCTCCAGCAGCACTTCGAGAGTTTCGCCGACTTAAGGATTTGCGTAAGGGACCATTGCTTCCACAAGCTCTCAGGAGAATGATCGCTCGATTCGAGGAAACTGGACATCTTGGAGTTCAGCCTGATCGAGGACGCAAACCGGTTCGTTCAGATGTCGTTGAAGATGTTGCCACCGGTATTGTTGAACAGTCAATGGATAATGTTTTAGGCTGCAGTAGTGCACGTGCAGTGTCACGACACTTGGGTGTTCCCTATAGCACAGTGTGGAACGTACTCAGAAAAATGGTGCATTGTTTCCCGTACAAAATCCACCCTAATCAACAATTGCTGGCCACAGACAGGGAGATGCGACTGACCTTTGCATTGACATTTCTTGCTAGAGTTGAAGTGGATGCATCGTGGCCGTGGCAGATTCTGTGGAGCGATGAGGCCCATTTCCACCTCAGTGGAACAGTGAACACCCATAACTGTCGCATATGGGACACGACAAACCCCCGTACCTTCCAAGAGATTCCACTCCACTCACCGAAAGTTACAGTCTGGTGTGGATTCACAGCCACATTCATCCTTGGACCGTTCTTTTTCGAAGAGGTTACTTCCAATGGCCTTGAGACATGTACCGTGACGGCCAACAGGTACAAAAGGATGCTCGAAACATTTGTTGTACCCCATTTGTAGCAGCGCCAATGCCTTGACACCATTACTTTTATGCAAGATGGAGCACCTCCACACATTGGACTCCCTGTGCAACAGTTTCTTCGCCAACATTTCACCACTGACAGAATAATCAGTCGCGCGTTTCCGACAACTTGGCCATCTCGTTCACCGGATCTTAATCCGTGTGATTTTTGGCTTTGGGGACACTTAAAAACCTTGTTTATCGAGAACGTCTGATAACCTTGGCAGATTTGAAAGAGAGTATCAGTCTGCATGTGAGAAGCATCTCAGATTACCAGTTACGATCCGCAGTTGAACAAGCTGTCCACAGACTTCACATTTTACATCTTCAGGAAGGGAACCATATTGAGCAGCATTCCCTGCATCGATAACGTCCTTGTTTCATGTATGCTTGGTACTTTCAAATAAAATGTGTTTAAAACGTGTTTTTGTGTCTTTTCAGCATACGTCCAGTGGTACAGCGCCACCTATCGGTGATTTCTGGAACTAAATTTTTTTTTCGTGAAATCCGTTTCCCCATTTTTTGAATAGTATGTCCACAAATTTTCAAGCCTTTACACTGAGTAGTTCGATATCCAGGGAGGTCAGAGTAGGGGTGTTTTATTTCTGGCCACCCGGTATATGTATATATGTGTGTGTGTGCAAAGATTTCAAATTTTGGAGGTAGATGGCAGGCTCGAAGAAATTGTAGGGGGCTTTTCATTTTAAAATTCGCTTTATTCCATCTCCAGAGAAAGGCAGGTGTATTTACAAGCAAGGGGGCAAGCAGAAGTGACGGAAAAGGGATAAACCAGTTTCCCTCTTGTTGTTATATAACATATTTTGATAGGGAAAAGACTGTTCATAGTCTCATTATTAAGATTCTGATAGGGATCTCTTAAAATGTCACTTTCAAAGCCGGGGAAACACAGGGATCTTTTTATAAAAAATATTTGTTTAGGTCAGCAACTTTTATCAATTACTGTCACCGTGGGATTCGCTGACTAAACATTTTTACAAAGCATTTCTTGAATTAATTAACAAGATAACTTGAAATCGCATCAGGAAATAAGAGATTTTTTTAGAATGAAGTTAATATGGTCTAAATTAAAATAAAACTTTAGAAATTAATTTGGATTTAAATTAGATGTTAAAATACCATTATATATATATATATAAATTCGATTCCTATTTTTAGTTCCGTTTTTGTAATCAGTTTCGTTTCCTGTTATATTGAAAATTTATTTGATTTTAGTAATAGCTACATTTGCACTCACTAAATACAATGACAGATTTTTTTTCAATACTTTTTAAAATTTTTTAATCTTGTTCGAATATGAAATAATTTTTAGTTTCGAAAATTGGCTAATGACTGAATAATGACTTTTTAAACTGGTTAATGACTTAAATTAATTACGGCAAAGAATAAGACACAATAATGTTCTTATATGATAACTTAAAATGTGTGGTAGTAAATTTTTTTACCACAAACTATAATTTTAATAACTGCAAGTTATTTGTTATTGAGTAACTTAGGTAAAGAAATTAAATTATTTCTCGAAAGGAATCCTCTCGGAGCTCAGTATAGTTTTCGCTGGATTGAAAACTGTTGAGGAAACTCGGATCGATAACTAAACAGTCATTACAATGTTTGCGTAGTTTTTATCACTAAGCCATCTTTTAACATACGAGCAGGAAAAGCGGGGCTTCGAAAACAGGGTAACGTGACGCTAATGATCAATAAAAGGAAGTTTATGTTTAGGTATCAGGTGTTTTTCTGGAGGACTGGCCGCTCTACTAGAAGATCCGTCCATATTCACGTTCTGTATCTATGCAGGAATGAGACAAAGGCACTTACATTTTTTGAGCGGTTTTTGATTAACCCCTTAACAGGTTTTAGGACGATCATCGTTTATTATTAATACAGGACTTCAGGATTTTCATACTGTTACTTACAGTACTTATTATTAATACAGGACTTCAGGATTTTTGTACTGTTGCTTATAGTATTTATTATTAATGCAGGACTAAAAGTTTTTATACGGTTACTCACAATACTTATTATTAATACAGGACTTGAGAATTTTTATACTGTTGCTTACAGTACTTATTATTAATACAGGATTTCAGGAATTTTATACTGTAACTTACAGTACTTATTATTAATACAGGATTTCAGGAGTTTTATACTGTTAGAGTACTTATTATTAATGCAGGACTTGAGAATTTTTTTATTGTTGATTACAGTACTTATTATCAAAGCAGGGCTTAAGAATTTTTATACTGTTACTTACAGTACTTATTATTAATACAGGACTTAAGACTTTTTATATTGTTAACCGAAATGAAATCAGTTATATTTTAAGGTATCCAACGACGTCCAAAGGAAAATTTTTGAAAAATTAGTTTTTTTAAATTTTTTTAATGTTTTTCAGATGTATTGTCGATTATAATACAGAATACTATAAATACAACAAATTTGTTTGAAAATATAATATATTTTGAGAAATAAAAAAAAATCTGCAGCAAATTTTAATATAAATTATCCAAAATGGTTAACAAGAAATTGTAAGGCTGCAGTTCTATTTTTCTTCGTACATAAGTTATAGAAAATAATAATAAATGAAATGAACCAAAATCTAAGAAAAAGTTTGAGATGCAAAAGAATTATGTGTAAAAATATACATACATATGCATTTTTTCCATCAATTCACAACTACATTTTTCTAAAAACACCTATAAATGAAAAAGTATTTCACCCACAATAAAATTTTTGGTTCATTTCATTGCCCATATTTTTTTAAAACCCCGCTGAAATTTTTACTTCAATACCTCAATTAGGTTTTAAGATATCATGTTAACGGTGGAGAATTTTAATGAAAATTAAGGTTTTGAGAAAACTGAAGTTAAAAGACAAATTTCAGCTGAAAAAATATGTGACCCTGATGATAGGTGAGGCCTTCATTTTCCTGGAAAAGATAAACTGTTTTCGAAAGAGGAAAGCCTCAACTACAAGAAATAATGATAGAAAAAAAAATCACCAATTTGGTCGATAACCAGTATTTTTAATGTAGTCGGGTACATTAAACACGTCAAAAAGAGGTCAAGAAATGTTATTTTTATATTTAGACATGCAAAGAAAAGAAAAATAAATAAGAATCCCTCGAAATTTGTTATTACAAATTTTAAGCTATCATGTGAGAACACTAATATATTTTTTTTTTAAATTCAATCATCATTACTTCGCCAGAAAAACATATGTTTCCACATGACTCCTGTTTCGCAAACAAAAACATTTAGAAAAGCGAGGATTTTTGAGCATTTCGAAAAAATCAATCGCAAATTTCAAATTAATATTAAAATTTCAAATTATCATTAAATATAAATCATTATATCAAAAAACATTATTTTTTTTCTTTTTCATGTGGAATCAATCTGATAAAAATACATTGCTCATGTCAGAAAAAATGTCATGTTCTCTCACATGACTCATATTTCATAATCATCAAAGTTTAGAAAAGCGATTATTTTTGACCATCTCAAAAACAATAAGTCTAAAACAACCTTTTTACTCTGGGAGAAAATTTGTTTTCGTGAAAAATCAGTTTAAATAGATTTGAAACAATCAAGTGACTATCAGATTAGATATACTCGCTGCTTAGAGAACAATGTTTTTTATTTTTTTTTTTTTTTTTTTTTTTTTTTTTTTCCATTTTAAAATCGTTTGAGTTCCAAAACTTTTTCTGCCAACTAGAAAAATTGCAAATTAAAAAAAAATATATACATGTATTATTATTAAATGCATCAAATTACATTAAAAATACATAAAATAAACTATACATGTATCAATGTTTTTATTATACATGTATTATTATTATTATTATTTTATGTGTATTATTATTTTTATCTATTATTATACATGTATTATTATTAAAAATTATACATTAATTATACATGTATTGATTTCGGTAAATACGCTCATCATTTCGCGTTCATTCCTATTTTCTCAGCATTTCTTCGGGCGATAACGTTTTACGACCTTTATTGGCATGTCCTTTATTGGCCAGACAGAAGTATCGGGTGCATGGAGGACATTGGCGTCAAATTGTAACTTTTTGCTGACAATAAATCGCCAAATATGACATCTCTCTTTATCATTTTTTAAGAACTCTAAACGAAAAGTTGGTTCCCCAGAAGTGATAAATCACTAATTTTTAGCCCTTCCTTTCTAGTAACTTCAAAAACCTCAAACTAAAACAACATCAAGTTCTCACATGATAAAAAATCTGTGACGATGATCTGAAGAGTCATCTGTAATTTATAACAAAAATAACTAAAGAAATCTTTAATTACTACTTATAGACAATTATTTTTTCTAACAGCCGACGTGTATTTTTCGCACTCTTATTTTTTCTAAAATTTATAGAAGGCATATTTATAGAATTTATAGAATTAGATAGAAATAGAATGTATACATTTATACATATGAGTTCTAAATGCTTGATTAATTTTGGAAATCATAAAGTTTTCTGCAACACATTTACCCCTTTTGGAATCATGGAAAGTCAGTAATGATCAAAACTTTGGTCTTAATTGCAAAAAAATCACAAATTTTTCAAAATTTTATAACAAAGAAGCTATGAAATTTTCAATTGCAATCTAATGCTGCGATGATTCCTTTTTAGTAAACTGTCATATATATTAAGAATTTAAATTTTGTCTTTAATTCTCAAATCAATTCTTTTTTATATCCATTTTTCTTTGAAAATCCAATCATAGGCAGCAACGTTTAATGAATAGATTTCAGTAGCAGTCTATTTAAAATGACTCAGAAAGCTCTAGTCTATATAAAGAAATAGCCCTTCATATATTTTTTTCACAAATGGATAATAATTCCTCATATATTTGCTTTACAAATGGATAATAATTCCTCATATATTTTCTTTAGAAATGGAAAATAACCTTACTTTCTTTACAAATGAAAAAAAAAAACTATTCTCGTATTTTCTTTAGAAATGGAAAATAACTCCTCATACATTTCCTTTACAAATGGAAAATAACTCTTCATATATTTCCTTTACAAATGGAAAATAACTCCTCATATATTTCTTTTACAAACGGAAAATAACTCTTCATACGATTTCTTTATAAATAGAAAATAACTCCTCATATACTTTCTTTCCAGATGGAAAATAACTCCTCATATATTTTCTTAACAAATGGAAAAATAACTCCTCATATATTTTCTTAACAAATAGAAAAATAACTCCTCGTATATTTTTTTAACAAATGGAAAAATAACTCCTCATATATTTTATTTACAAATGGAAAATAACTCCTCATATATTTTCTTTACAAATGGAAAATAACTTCTCATATATTAACTATACAAATGGAAAATAACTTCTCATATACACTGAAGTGACAAAAGTCATGGGATAGCAATATGCAAATATACAGATGGCAGTAGTATTGCAGCGAAAAAGTATAAATGCGCAGTTCGTTTTCCAGAGCTTTCATTTGTGTTCAAGTTATTCATGTGAACAGGTTTTTCGTGATTTATGGCGGCACGACGAGAATTAACAGACTTTGAACGTGGAATGTTAGTTGGAGCTAGACGCATGGGTCATTCCATTGCGGATATCGTTAGTGAATTCAACATTCCGAGATCCACAGTATCAAGAGCGTACCGAGAGTATGAAATTTCAGGCATCCCATCCCATCATGAACAGCGCAGTGGGCGACCACCTGCACTTAACGACCGGGACCACCGACGTCTGTGTAGAATGGTCAATGTTAATAGACACGCAACACTTCGTCAAATAACTGCAGGAATCAATGTGGGACGTACGAGGGACGTGTCCGCTAGGACTGTGCGGCGAAATTTGTCTTCCTTGGGCTATGACAGCAGAAGACCGACTCGAGTGCCTTTACTGACAGCACGACATCGCCTGCAGCGACTCTCCTGGGCTCGTGAGCATATCGACTGGTCCCTAGACCAGTGGAAAACCGTGGCGTGGTCAGATGAGTCACGATTTCAGTTGTTACGAGCTGATGGTAGAGTTCGAGTGTGGTGCAGACCCCACGAAGCCATGGACCCAAACTGTCAGCAAGGCACTGTTCAAACTGGTGGTGGCTGCATAATGGTGTGGGCTGTTTTTACATGGCATGGACTCGGTCCTCTGGTGCAACTGAACCGATCATTGACTGGAAATGGTTATGTTCAGCTGCTTGCAGATCACTTGCAGCCATTCATGGACTTCACGTACCCACACAACGATGGGATTTTTATGGATGACAATGCGCCATGTCATCGGGCCAGAACTGTTCGCGATTGGTTTGAAGAACATTCCGGACAATTCCAGCGCATGATCTGGCCACCTAGATGGCCCGATACGAATCCCATCGAGCATTTATGGGGCATCATCGAAAGGTCCGTTCGTACCCAAACTCCTGCACCATCCACACTTTCACAATTATGGACATCTATACAGACAGCATGGCTCAGTATTCCTGAAGAGGACTTCCAACGACTTGTGGACTCCATGACATGTCGAGTTGTTGCATTTCGCCGGGCAAAAGGAGGACTGACACGATATTAACAGTCATCCCATGACTTTTGTCACTTCAGTGTATTTTATTTACAAATTTAGCAAATACAGTAAAATCTCGTTACAACGAAAAATTCCGTTATAACGAAATTTACAGAAGTCCCTACCGAAAACCTATTAAAACATTGTTAAATGAATCTCGATATAACGAAATTATCAAATTAAGAAAATCTCGTTATAACGAACTACTCAGACCTTCTTCGAGTTTCTTTCATTTCCGAGGTGGTTCCACACCATCTCCGAGGAAACAGATATTCCGAAGCAGGTGCTGCGATTTACTGCTCCTCGGGTTGAAAGGGTACGCAGCTGCGTGATAAAAGTTGGTGGCGGGTAGAGTGACTAACATACAAAAACAGATTTTTCCCAGAAGTAAACAAAAAATTGTCGCGGTGCGAAAACAAAACTGAATGATTATTGGTTCCATTCTCAATAAAAAAAAGCCTCTAGCCTTTCGTGTCATGTAGATTGTCAGACGGGAGTGAGAAGTGTTACGAAAAGTAAGGTTTTTGCGTACTCTACAGCTTGATAAGTGATGGCTCCTTTTGTGAAAAGGAAACAGTTTTCTTTGGAAGAAAAGAAAAACATCATATCCGAGGTAGACTATGGAATTAAAAAAGGTGAGGTGGCTAAAAAGTATGGCATTTCTCCATCAACATTGTCAACTTTTTAAAAAGATCGTGTAAACATTTTTAAGCAACTGCAAGCTTCTGTTCTTGGCCCTCAAAGAAAAAGGTTGCGTAAAGCCCAATTTGAAGATGTTGATAAGGCAGTTTTCAAATGGTTTCAAGATGTTCGGTCCAGAAATGTTCCACTGACCGGACCTTTAATCCGAGAAAAAGCCTTAGAATTTGCTAAGATGCTGGGTGTAGAAAACTTCAGTGCTAGTTTTGGATGGTTGGTTCGCTTTCGAGAGCGGTACGGAGTGGTTATGAAATCCATATCTGGGGAGGCGAATGACGCGCCGATGGAATCGGTCAGCGAATGGAGAAAAGGAGAAGTGGCAGCCCTCATCAAAAAATACAGCCCAAATGATGTGTTCAATGCTGATGAAGCTGGAGTTTTTTTTTCAGCTTGAGCCGAGAAAAACCTTGGCCTTAAAAGGTGACAAATGTGTTGGTGAGAAGACTTCAAAGCAACGAATCACTGCCCTCTTTTGCTGTAACAAATCCGGAACATAGAAGCGAAAAGTTCTCATCATTGGCAAATCCGCAAAACCTCGATGTTTTAAAAACTGTAAATCATTACCATGCATTTACAAATCAAACAGAAAAGCATGGATGACGCAATCTATTTTTAATGAATGGCTCATCGATTTTAATAAAGATATGAAAAAGAAGAGGAGGAAAATCCTTCTTCTCATTGACAACTGTACTCCCCATAATAATCCACCAAAATTGGATAACATCCATGTGGAATATTTCCCGCCTAATTGCACATCAAAGCTTCAACCTCTTGACCAAGGTATCATCCGAGCAGTAAAATCCCGCTACAGAACCTTTTTACTGCCTGCGTCAAATTTTGTGCGATTTAGAGAAAAACGTGGATAAAAAATGCAACATTAAGGAAGCTATTGAATGGATATATGGATCTTGGGATGACATCAGTCAATCCACAATAGGCAACTGTTGGAAACATTCAACCCATTCAGTAGACGATGATTCAGCTCCAGAGGATGCCGATTTAGAAGAAGAGAATCCAAACGAAACTCAGCAATCGGAGTTAGAAGAAATTTGGAAGGCCACAACAAAGAAAACTTCGATTTCAGATGAGGTTGATTTGAACGATTATCTCGGTGCAGATGACAACGTCCTAACATGTTATGAACTGACAGAAGAAGACATCGTTTAATCCATTAAAGACGACAGGAGTGATGCTGATGACGAAAGCAGTGAAAACGAAGACACTGTGGTAGAAGACAATGCGCCAATTGTTACTTCAACAGAAGCGTTAGCGAGTTTGGAGACATTGCGATCATTTATTAATTCACAAAGTAATGTGCCGGACTTGATTTTTTCAAGCATTCACCATCTTCAAAACTACTTAGTTTCTAATGTGACGACTAACCTTGTAACAGAAAAAGATCCTGGACTTTCTAAAATAAAATTTTTATTTCTTTGCAATCTGTTTTTTAAAGGTGATTGCTTCCCTAGAGGTAAGTCATTTTTTTTTCCTATTTTAGATGATAGTAGCATCCACGTTCTTGAAAAGCAGTTTTTCATGGTTGGTTTTGATAATTTCTTAATCTAATTGTTTCGTATGTTCAATTTTGAAAATTCCGTTACAACGAAATATCCGTTATAACGAAAAAATTTTACGGTCCCGTGAAGTTCGTTGTAACGAGATTTTACTGTAATGTCCTGACAACTCATGAGTGGTACTGAAGGATCTATTAGGGTGCTTTTCCGTTAACCGGGAGCAGCGAGTAATCGCCAAATAATGTAGAATTGCGCCAAATTTCTTACATTTGTCATTCACTTCGCTTGGCGACTTGGCTTGTGTTTGGTTCACATTGATGACATTTGTGCTCGGATGATGGAAAAATACCTCTATCAGTTCTCTACCTCGAATTTGATAGCATTAAACGATGTAATTAGTTTCATTAAGCGGTTAATAACCCCGCAAAATGAATAATGAGTGTTTTTGTACAATATTTTGCTAATTGAAAGCAAATAATAACATTAACCGCAATCAAATTAAGTGGCATTAACCGTAATTACTTAATTACTGCTCAAAATTTCAATTAAACGACATTTTTAGTCACACCATTTTGCGCACATAGGTAGAGATTATTTGGAGTTACCACTCTACGCCTTAGAAACATATTTAGCTATGGGAGAATTTTTAAGTGCAGACATTTAATTTAAGGGAATAAACATTTAGTATTTATAAGGACATTTATTAGACATTTTTTACAATATTTTTTTATTTTTGACAATCTAACAGGTTTTTGATTTCAAAGATTAAATACTTAATATTGCTTGATTTAATATGTGGCTTAAGATGCCTTAATATTAATTGCAATTAAAAGAGAATTCTATTATTTCAAATCAGACAATTTTAAATAAATAATTTTCATGGTGTAAGATTTAGCAGGTAATGGGATACCAACTTGCAAGAGAATAATTTTAGCTATGTTTATTTTTTTTTCTCAAAATACTTTAAAATAATTGTAAATGTGTAATAATTATGTAACAATAAATAGTTCCGAAATATTAACCTTTGGCATGAATTTAGCAGTTTTATTGAATTTATTATGCAATTGTAAGGAGTTTTTTTTTTTCGTGGCGTTCTCTTAATAGTATCCGAAAATCGAACTTATGTTTTAGACGCGTTTTTGCAAACCGATTTGAAAAACAAATTTGACATTGTAAGTTCTTTTTGTGTTTTCATGTTTTTACGTAAAATCTATGCTAATATTATAAATGTGAAAGTTTGGAGCGATGAATGGATGTTTGTTACTTAATTACGCCAGAACGGCAGAACAGAATTGGATGAAATTTCGCACAAAGATAGATTAGAGTCAGGAATATGACACTGGCTACTTTCTATTCCGGTTCATTCAGTGGGTCATTTTTTATTCATTGAAAACTAACTATCATGCCAAACAGCGGAGGCCAAATCCTGGAAAATATGAGTAAGGCACCGGGTTTTTACCCCAACAAAGTTGAAATTAGGCTTAGCTGAATTTCGACCAATTATTTCAAACGATTCTAGTTATTTTCTTTGAGTTTGATGTATTTAAAATCAAATGTTGTTAATGAATCCGTCTTTCGGATTCATTATGAAGTACTTTTAAATGAAAAGACAGAAAGAAAGAAAATAAATAATTTCTAATCTGCGTTGCATTAACGCAACTGGCATAGGAAAGTCAGACATGTGCCTTACGCCAATTGGCGTTGAAAGTTCGCGCGTGATTGTAATGACATCAACTGTGTTTGCGTGATTGTTGACAATTGTGTTTTCATTTAAGGTATCCGCCTACGTTGAAAACACTGGTATTCGACCACATTGGCGATTTTTTTAAAAAAGTGTTATTTCTTGTAATTCAGACGTTTCTCTTTCCAAAACAATTTGTTTTTTCTTAGAAAAGAAAGGTCTAACATATTATCCAGTGGAATTTTAAGAAAAATTTATTTTTATGCTAAAATTTGTCTTTCACTTCAATTTTAGTTTTCATAAAAACTCTCCACCGTTAACATGATATCTCAAAAACTAATAGAGGCATTCACATAAAAATTTCAGCGTGTGTTTTAAATAATATGGGCAATGAAATGAACCAAAAGTTTCACTGCTGGTGAAATACTTTTTCTGTTGTAAGTGTTTTTAGAAAAATTAAGTTGCGAATGTATGGAAAAAATGCATATATATGTATATTTTTACCCGTAATTTCTTTGCATCTCAAAATGTTTCTTAGATTTTGGTTCATTTCATTGTGTACAAAGAAAAATAGGATTGTTGCATTACAATTTTGTGTAGAGTGTTAACCGTTTTGGTTAAATTTCACTAATATTTACCACAAAATTTCCTATTTCTAAAAAAATATTATATTCTCGAATAATATTTTTGTATTTATAGTGTTAATAATTCATAATACATCTAAAAACCAAAAATAGTTTTAAAAAATCTTATTTCTCAAATTTTTTACTTCGAACGTAGTCGGTTACCTTAAATTAAAAGTTTAAAAAATATGTGTGTAATACTGTTGTAGCTGTCTCCATCACGATCCATAAATGAAATAGATTTGACTGGACTTGATTTGCTGTTTTGTTTTATTTTGGGTATGCAATGTAAATAAATTGTTTTTAGGTTAGTTGCGTGTTTTTGTCTTTAAATTGTATTCATGTAATATCTTTTTCGCATAAGCTTATACTTTTAAATGCATTATTTTAAGGTTAGGATTAATTTTTTTTATTTGTCATTATTGGATAGTTTTTCGTACATGTATATCAAAATTTCCAAGCGAACTGAGTCGCGGGTAATAGTTAGTAAATTATATTCATCTATTATTCGCCTGATGATGGGTATTCTCACAATTTACACACACATTATGGATTATTTCTGTAACAACCTACTAAATTAAAATATGCGAGACATGATCCTTAGTCTTGTATCATTTTTGAATCTAGCAAGAAAAAAGAAAAGACACGTGTTCATAAAATCATGTAATATGATATGTTGTTGAATATCAGATACCAAGCACATCTTTATATTTCTCATGTTAAAATTTTATCATGTAAGTTAATTTCAAAATCGGAAGTTTCAAAGCCGTGTTTAAATCATAATAGAGTCAGGTTACTTTCCAACATACATGCTAAGAATTTTTTTTAACTAAATTTAATTTTTTTCTAATTTTAATTAAATTATTTTATCTATACTTATAATAAAGCTCAATGTGTGTGTGTGTGCGTGTGTGTGTGTGTGCGTGTGTGTGTGTGTTGGCGCTCTACAGGTCAGACCGTTGGACCTACAGCTACCAAATTTGGTACACGTATACCTTGGAGGTCGGGAATGTGCACCTCGGAGCCCTTTTTCGAATTTTTAATTAGAATTTGAATTAATTAAAATTTAAGCGAAATTTCGACGTTTTTCCACCATAACTTCCAAAAATATCATTGCACAAACATGATTTTTATATCAATTTAAAGATTAAAAAATTAACTTTCTAATGGTATCATTGTTTTAATGTATAACTTAAGTTTCTATTTTTAACGAATTTTTAAAGAAATATTTTAACCATGTTTTTATCACGTGACTGCATAAAATAAAAGAATGCCGGAAGTTCGAAAAAAAAAAAAAACTACCATCCCCAAAAAATCTAAAGAAATGCAACTTTTAGCACGTGACTGGATAAAATAAAAGAAATATAAAATGTGATATTTCCTAAAAAAATAAATGCAAAGCAAAGGATTCTATGATCGTTTGCAATATCTATATCATTAATTCAATAAATCTTCTTTATTTACGATAAACTTGATTGAATTTATGTGGCTTGAATCCAATTATGCATTGATGAATAATGAGTTTTAGATTTCTTCATACTTTGCTCTGTGTGCCATATTTTACAAAATATTTTTATTAATATTTTAAATAAAAGTTGCTACATCAATCAGTCTTCTGAATCAATAATTAAAACTGACTGATTTATAAAATTAAAGAATATTATTAGGAAAACGCGTTCTTTTAGAACTTCCCGTCCATCATCTTAAAGAAAATATTAATTTCAGGCCAATCAATGCCAGAAATTACTTCAAGGATAATGAATATGTGATTTAATTGAAAATTTTAGAACGCATTACTCATGGCGAACCAGCTGGTCGCCAAAGGCGGCTAGTTTTTAATAAAGACAGAAATAAAAACTTGATTAGGAGTTCAGTTTTATTCCTTCTTGACCGTTTAAAATAAATTAAAAGCAAATTGGATCTCTAATTCGAAATATTGTAACAGGATTATGTTTAAATCCTAATACATCAATCTTTTTTTTTTTTAATCTAGCTTGATTGCATCAGTCTTTGCGTTCTGGAGTTATATAATTATTTAATTATGCTTCATTATAATTAATATAGCATTAATAAATTCAAAAATCATACATTTATTTTTACTTTGTCAAGCTAGACTACAATAATATTCTCAATGGGTTAATACGAATTTGAAATTTCTCTTTTCTTGATTTTATAAAGAAAAATCATTATCCTGAAACTGCTTTTTTTTAAATTAATTTTGAAAATTTTAACAAAATCTAAGAACTAATTGCAATGATTTAAGCAACATTAAAATATTGAGTTTTTAATTTCGACGAAGTTTAATTTTGAGTAGTTCGGTTTAAATTTGTGTCTGAGTAATAATATATTCCGAAATTATTCAGCAAAAACATCAAAATTTCATTTAATATTTAATTATTTAAAATTTTAAAAGGCCCATTGTGAATGAGCAAAAAATAAGTCATCCAAAAAGTAATTATCTTTTAAATTTAAATTAAAATTTAAATTTAAATTTAATCGTTATAAAGCATTTTGAGAAATTCTGAATCAAATTCAAATGACGTATGTAAGCCCTAAATCATCATTATTCTAAAATGATATGCTTATTTTATGACTGAAGATTTTGTTTCTTAAAAAAAAAAACGATTTTTATTAAAGTCAAGAAAATGGAACTATCAGCTACATAAACATGGATGGAATTCTAATTTACAATCTTTCTTCGTTGCCAGTTTCTTTAACTCAATAACAAGTTAATTAATTAGAAAGGGGAACAGGATGTGGGAAATGCAAGATGAGTGGCAACATTCACCCACCTTTTAGGAAAAATAACATCTAAAATATCTATGGGGAAAAAATAACATCAACTCAAGTCAACTATTTCTTCTCCTTAAATATTTTTACAATTCAAACTATATATTCATCCGGATGCCATTAAAAACCTCTGAAAATAAAAGTATTGAGTTTGACTAATTTATTTTAACACCAGCTGCCAACATTTTTGTTCCCTCAAATGAGAAGTTGTTGAGAAAACTCAAAGGAACTGCTTACAGAAAGCGCATTTCTTTCATTTTTTAGTTGGTTTAAACGGTAAATAAAGATAAAGACAAATGAGAAAAAAAAATTTTAACACCAGAAAGAAATTTTAAACAAAATAATTTATTGAATCATTTATTTTCCAACCTTTTTCTGCTTGACATGAAAATTCTATTGGTCTTACCAACTGGGAAATTGAAGTTAAAATGTCAAAACAGGTTTTCAATAATTCAAATAATGTTAACTGATATTTCTAAATTAGAATTTTCAGAATCATACTGCATTATTTTAACGAAGGACACATAACCTGGTTAATATAGAACTTAATACATTGATTTTGATTATTGATTAGATCATGTGATTCGTTTTACAACCCTTTCAGTGAATAGTGAGAAGATTTTAATACTACAAATGAATATTTAAGTAATATTGTGCCTTATATTAGCTTTAGATCGGATTAAGACAGTTTGTATTTGATTTATTTTTTATCTTTGAAAATATTAGATATAAATTTTAGTAATAATATAATAAAATCTCACTTTAAATACACTGTGTTGTGATACACATTTTTTTGCTGTTTATAAGAGTGAATTAAGACACTAAATTTCACTTTAAATTTTTTCGGTGTAAGTGCTGCATTCGGGATTTCACGTATGCTTGTCCGCTTTCCTGACTCACTGATAAACAACAGAAGTCATTTTCAGATCGATGAATATTATTTGGTAAATATCATAATCTTAATCTGTTAATACACATTTAGCAAACGATTCCTTTTCAGACGTTTTATGATTGCTATCATTTTTTTTTATTTCAGTTAAAATATTATTAAAAAGTAAAAGCAAACGAATTTTCTTAGATAAGCATATTTTATTACTATTATTTCGTTTAATTTTTGTATAATAACTGATGATCAATAGTAAGCCATTTAAAATCTGACGATGGTTTGTTAGTTATGCAGCGAAGAGATTAAACGAAATTGATCTAATTCTAAAATGCTTGGAAGATTGTTTTCGTTTTTAAGATGCTCTGCAAGCTGTAGAAAGCTATATACAGTGGCTCAAAAAATTGAGAGTACACCTTACTTTTTCTTGTTACATGCGAATTTTAATATAAACAACACATTACCGAAAAGTTCAAACATGTTTTTATTTTCACACATAACAAATGGTTTAATTTGGAGGAAAAAAAAAAGAAAAATCAACGAAAAATTTCTAAACTGAAAAATTATAGAAGCATTTAAAATAAACATACTCAGATTTTTGCCTGAAAAAAATTGAAAGTACACCAGTGAAATTTCCCATGGTAACAAAGTTTCATTATTAAATTGCATGTCTTTTTGCTTTTATAATGTCCTCTACACATAATGGTTTCGATTCGATCAATTTTTGGTGGTATCTGAAGATATTTTACCTCTTTTTTCTTGAACACTTGGTTTTAAATGGGTTTTGTTTCTAATTTTGTGTTTTGAAATCACTCTTTCGAGAATGACCCACAATATATGGTAATATCCAATGGCATCGATGCCAGGGCATTGTGATTGTGGGAGTAATTGCTATTTACAATGAAAAAGACACAAAATTTTTACGGATTTAACTAGTAAAAGTAAGGTGTACTCTCAGTTTTTTGTGCCACTTTATATATAATTTGAAGCTTAAGAAAATGGATATATTTCTGGAAAGCATGCAAATGTACTGGTTGATTATTGAGTTGAAACATATTTTTAAAAACCTGATTATACCGCCGCATGCGATTTAAGAGAAAAATATGAATCCAATTTAAATTCGCAGAAAAATTTAAGAATTTTATGTATAAAACAAAATGAATGATTCGATAGTAAAAAGTTGAATGCAAACTTTTATTGGAGGACTTGAAAATGTCCACTTTGAAGAACGAAATGGACGGCAATCTCTGATTGATGATGATTTGCTTGCAGAGGTCGAAGAGAAGATTAAGGAAAATAGTAGATTCACCTTTAAGATACTGTCAATGCACATTTCTTAAATTCCCCATTCATTTTCTTTATAACCGCGGGAAATGCGTTACCATGATGAGAAAATACAAAAGCTTATGCCCTATTATTATAAATGTTTCAAGGTTCATATTTAATAAAATATATTAAAAAATAAGCTAAGAATTCTACTTCAATTTGCAAAAAAAAAAAAAAAAAAAAAAAAACCATAATAGTCTTATCAATTTTAAAATTGCTAGTTGAAATTTATTTTCCAGATACCCATGTTTTAAATTGATTAAAATGAACAATATACTATTTCTAAAGATTCTCATTGTTACAATTAGGGCCACGGTGGCCTGGTGGTAAAGTCTCGGTTTCGGAACCGGAGGGTTTCAGGTTCGAGACTCGATTCCACCGAAGAATCATCGTATAAGGAAGTCTCTGCACGTTAAATCTGCGTAGTCAAACATCGTCCCACTGGTGTGGGGAGGGGGGTGCCAGGTCAGGTGATGTCCTCTTCATCTGACCGTGGTTCAAAATGACGAGGTCCGTCCCCAAATAGCCATAGTGTTGCTTTACAACGGGACGTTAATATAACTGAACTAAACATATTACAATATCAGTGAAAGAACTTCTATAATGAGGATTAAAACTATTATAAAGGCAATAACATTTTTAGAAAATATCATTATTTCCATTACATGCATTAAATTTTTTCTTCCAATCAATGATCATATGATAGTGCCATTACTGATAAAAAGAAACAGTAAACACTGATTTCAAAAAACAGTAAATATTGATAAGTTTCTAGCAATTTATCAGTATTTACTGTTTTTTGAATGTAAATAAAAATCTTAAAAAAGTTTCTGGAAATGCTGTTATTAAGACACACACACACACACACACACACACAAAAAAACTTTTTATATCTAGTTGAAAATGTGTGATTTTTTTTTTAAATCATTAAGCACGAAGCTTACTATTGCTCGCAATCGTTGCCTCTCTGCTGTTGTCCTGGCATTGTCCTCGTGTGAGCAGTTGAGACAACGCGGACAACGTTTGTCCCGAAGGAACAATTATTTGCCATTGTCTCGTTGTAATCACGTGATTTTCCGAAAGTAGGCGGGATCTTCTATTTTGCGCAATAGTTAGCCTCGTGTGAACTCACTTTTACGCTATATAAACTAAGATAAGATTAGAAAAGTTTTATTTTAGTATCGATGGGAAATGAAGTGAAAATTCGTGTTTGTTGTTAGCTTAAAGGTAAATATCATTTCAGTACTCCTTATTTTAAACTTTTTTTTAACCTTTGATTTGTTATTTTACAGAAGAACGTGATACCCGATTTCATGCTGAAATAGAAGAAAAAGTCAGTTTCCGAATTCAACTACCAATTCAATAAATTAATTTTACAACTTTACTGTTAATTTAACACATTATTCGTCGATTAAAATTTTACTCATTACCAATTTGCATTTAGATGGAAAGCAATCATTTGCAGCTCATTTGCAATCAATTGCAATCAATTGCAAACGAGCTGCTATCAAATGGAAAGTCGAGTCTTTACTGTTAATTTAACACATTATTGGTCGATTAACATTTTACTCATTACCAATTTGCATTTAGATGGAAAGCAATCATTTGCAGCTCATTTGCAATCAATTGCAAACGAGCTGCAATCAAATGGAAAGTCGAGTCTTTACTGTTAATTTAACACATTATTGGTCGATTAACATTTTACTCATTACCAATTTGCATTTAGATGGAAAGCAATCGTGTGCATTCAATTGCAAATGAGCAGCAATCAAATGAGAAGTCGAGTCATTTCGGTGTTTGTATCTCTTGCGAGTTCACTGAGCTTTTTGGGCTATTCTAGTTGTTTGTTACCTAGTATATTGCTTGTGTGTATTTGATTAACCACTTCCCTTAAAAATTTTTCAAAATTAAACTATCGATTCGGTTAATTAATTTTATAAATTAATTTGCTTGTTTAACACATTATTGGTCGACTAACATTTTACTCGTTATCAATTTGCTTTTATTTCTCATCACTTGCCAGGAGGGAAAGCAATCGTGGGTAATAAATTGCAATTGAGCAGCAATCAAATGAGAAGTCAAGTCAAATCAGATTTTGGTATTCGATCTCTTGCGAGTTCCCTAAACGTTTTGGGTTATTCTAGTTGTTTGTTTATGCTTGTGTGTTTTTGATTAAAAATTTACAATTTTTTTTTGAAAAACTTAGCAAAAAATAATTATTTTTTTTTAAATTTTATTATTAAACACAAGGAAACAAAACAAAACAAAATATGCATGTTTTAAGTTAGATTTTAAATTTTTTATGAGAGTAAAAGCATTTGGTTTTAATATTAGTTTTCTATCCCGAGTTATCAGGGGCGGATGACAAAAAGTTGAGTATTAGTCTTTGTATGATAGTTTTTGAAACAAGGGACAACACAAAGTGATACCTGACATTCTGTACACTGGTATCTGGTCTCTTTTCTTACTGGTTTACCTCTGGAATCTCTTTTACGGGAACACAGAGTACACTAACTCTGGTTTATTTTAATTTTTTGTTTCAGTACCAGGATTCACATCGCTTTCGCCATCTTGCCCCATAATCATTAATTTATTTTTTTCAACGCAACTATCCTTCTTTATACATTACTCGTCCCCAAATAGACATATACTATAACACCGGGTAAACATCCCGCCAAAAGAACCGCGGAACCTACAAAACTTGGCAAAATTCCAATCAAAGCTAAATATTTCCTTCCATTTCCACCAGGCCGAGTAAAACCGTGATGAAACAAATCGTACTACAAATTCTGATTCACCCGAGTTTTATCGGGATAATAATTAACTGCTCTATCTAGGAACCCGAGATAACTCGGGATAATGCTCGGGCAAGCGGTTAATGCAAATGTTGTTCTTGTATGACGGTGTTTTATCATCTATGTGTTTTGTATAGAATGAAGCATTAATATGCTTACTAAGTCTTTTAGTTACCACCGAGGCTCATCACGGAAATGAAGATAAGTTCCCGGTGTGGTGATTGGTTCTCGTCATCCAAGTGAGAATCCGCTACCTACTATCGATCGCGGGACGCACTTCTCACAGGAAGAGTTGTATTGTGGTCAGTGATGGTCCTTATGACTCCCTATATTTCCAGTCAGTGTTGTTGTCTCGGCGGCCGGTCATTTAAAATTTTTCGTATGCCTTTAGGCTGGTCGGATAGACTGTTAAAATTACTGAGCCTGTTGGATTTTTCAATATACATGACAATTTAGTTTAGTTATATTAACGTCCGATGTAAAGCAACACCAGGGGTCTTTTGGACAGACCACGTCATTTTGAACCATGGTCAAATGTCGAGGACGACACCTGAGAAGGCTTCCCCTCTCTCCACACCACACTAGTGGGAATATACATGACAAGCACCGAACAAATGTTGAATTTTTCGGTAACACTTTATTCCCCGAGAACACATTGGTCTAACTATATTAAAGTAAAATAAAAGCGCAATTTTTTATCACGAGTAACCACGTTTGGCATGGCGACACGAGTTAAATCGTAATCGGACAATTACAATTTAACTTATAATCTTCAGGTATAAAATTTATCGTAAATAATATGTTAAAAACATCTCAAAATATACATAAAAAACATCCTAGAAAATAAATAAATAAAACCTAAACAAAAGGCAATCATAATTCAATCTCTTAGTATCATTTATGCATTATCGGAAATTCTGCATTATTAAGAAAACAAATTTCTTAATAATTTCTGCTTTTAACTTTCTTAATAACTTCTGCATTATTAAGAAAGCAAATAAAAAGATAGTATTAGAAAAGTTTTCACATATACTGGGCGTAGTGAATAGGCAATCATGGCCGAAAATTATTCATTTACAACATTTTGAACATATATTTAACATTGAAGACGCCACACGAAAAACAGAATACGCAACAATTAAATAGGGTTTAACATAATTCTAACTGCAGAAAACAGCTAACTTTGCGCAAGCGCCGAGAACTAGCTTCTCTTCTAAAATTCCCTAATGGATTATCGTACGGTTGCTGATCAGCTTGTTACAGCAAGATGGTAGATGATTCTTACTGTATTGAACAAACAACACTCCCAAATTCTTTCCGTTGCTTTTCTTTTTCTCGGAGAGATTCCCAAATGTCCAAAGCGGAACTTTTTGCCGCAATAACATCAAATTTTTCTGTACTTTGTGCTGTAATCTAGAGGGCTTGTCTATGTCACATAGGCGTTCAGAGAGGAAAAACTTCGTTATTGCGATATTTTCCAAAATAAGAACTAACTTGGAAGAACAAAGTTGGATATTACCAAAAGAAAGCACGCTTGGGGATCTTACCTTGATAATGCTTAAAAGCAGATATACTATCAGTCAATACGAATGTATGTTCAAAAACAAGTCAAAATGCTTTATAAATTACATTAACGGAGTTATGTAATCTATCAAATTCAGCACGTTGTTACTCATTTAAAAAGGCTTTACAGAGTATACGAATATATGTTCAAAAACAAGTCAAATGCTTTACAGAGTACATAATTTAAAAAGGCTTTACAGATTTTTAATTGATTGCATAAATATTATCGAAAGTCTATCTTCAATAACTTCAGACTAGAAAATTACAACAAAAGAAACCAGTTTTATATAATACTTTTCAGCGATATCAAGGAAAGGTACAGTATACTTGGTGATTTTTTTAAAACTTTATTGCTGCTGTATAATCTATATCTGCACTTATAATAAATCTCATTATGTGTGTGTGTGTGTTGGCGCTCTACAGGCCAGACTGTTGGTTCCTACAGCTACCAAATTTGGCATATGTATACCATGAAGAGGCGGGAATGTGCACCTCGGAGCCCTTTTTTCAATTTTTTATTTAGAATTTGAATTAATTAGAAATCAAGCGAAATTTCGACGTTTTCCCGCTATAACTTCAGAAAATATTATCGCACAAAACATGATTTTTACATCAATTTAAAGATTAAAAATTGACTTTCTAATGGTATCAGTGTTTTAACTTATAACCTAAGCTTCTACTTTTAACAAATTTTTAAAGAAATATTTTTCAACAATATATTTCGGACAAAACAATAAAATTTAATATGCACGAGTACATTACGAGTGAAAGCGGTAAAATTATCTTTTATCAGTATGTTGCCATCAGACTGACAAAAAATCGAATTAAAAAAATAAATGAACTATTATTACAAATTAAACATATAAAAATGTAATTTTCAGCACGTGTCTGTATGAAATGAGATAAATAAGAAATATATTTTTTCTAAGGAAATGCGAAGAATTTTTTTTTTCACTTTTACAGTGTTTATTGATTAAATAAATCAACTATATTAATGACAAATATGGTTTAAAGTGTATCTTTCCGAATCAAGGTCCACCAGCTAATTTGTAAAATTTTAATAATAGAAATACGTCTATAAAAAGGGTCTAAATAAAGTAAATAATTACATAGTATGTATCATGAGTTTAAAAATGCTTTAATAAATGAAGAATGTTTAGCTTTTATCCAGAACCTCTGCTCTGTGAATCATATTTAAATAAATATTTTTCAGACACTAATCTTTTTAATTAATGAATGTGTGTTTATGTTGACACTCTGTTGGACAGACGAAAATGTGTTAATTTTTTCTTCTGCTCTTTGGAAAGTTTACTTTATTATTAGAGAGTATGCGAGAAAGCTTTGGGGAAACCATTATCGCTGATTTATTCTGAATGAAAGTTGTTCAGTTTTATAAATAGTTTTAACATTTATCGGACGATGACAGCAAATCGAAAATCAATCATAGTTTAAGTAAAGGAACACAACAAAATAGATGTCGAACTGAATAATTTTAATTGATTTTTTTTATTTCGTTGTAAATTTCTAGTTCAGTGTAAGCCGCCATGCAGACGACAAAAGACAACCCTTTTTTGGAATAAAAGGTGAAAAAAAAAACGCATGAGAAGAAAAGAATTCTGTCATTTCCAAAATATGAAACTACGAGGGTTGATCAAAAAAAATTTACAAGCAGCAGTATTTGGAAAGCAGAAATTGTGGAGGGGAATATTGTTATCCAGAGTGGAGACAGATAGTACTGGTTGTCTTAGTTCGGTCGTTTGAGCAGATAGTATTAGTACTGAAACCTGAAAAAGCGATAGTAATGGTAAGACTTCAATAAAAATGGTCTCACACAGAGGTGTGAGCTTGATACGATCACTAGGGGACAAGAAAGTGTCTCCATTGGACATTCACAGACAAATTGTTGAAGTGTATGAGTGCCGAAGCAATGAGTAGACAACAAGTGACGAAATGGTGTCGCTCTTTTTGAAGCTGGCAGAGAGATTGCTGGAAACGTTTAGGTGAGAGGGCTGGGGTCATTCCCCAAATAACCCGGATTTGGCGCCCAACGATTATTTCCTTTTCCCGGCTTAGAAAAAACACTTATCCGTAACGAGGTTCGTGTCAGATGGTGATGTTCATAATGTTGCCGAGAACTGGCTCAATAGTCAGGCACCTGATTATTACCAAGACTGTTTATACAAATTGATTCAGTGGTGTGATAAATGCCTCAACATATTTGGTGGTTACTTAGAGAAATTATAACCACATATATCTCTCAATTTAATCTGTATCCATTGTATATATTTAATAAAACATTTATCCTTTGCTTCTAAACTGTTTTTGCTCATGCCAACTCGAAAACACAACAAGCAATATCAATAAATTTGGCACGACACCATTTTTGCAAATTGATATCAACTTTTTTGCTCCAGTATCTTATAGGAACAAATCCAAATGCTGGTTATTGAGCCAGTTCTAGGCTCCTTTTAATCCCTCTTATTATTACCAATTTGTTACCCCTCTGATTATTACTAAGAGGGGTTAAGCGAATTGGTTCAGCGCTGTGATAAACGCCTCAACAGGTTTGGAGATTATGTTGAGAAGGAACCGAAACATATATGTCTTAATTTCATCTGCATACTGGGTCTATTGTTAATAAAGCATTTTTCCTTTGCCTTGTTAACCTTCTTTCGGACCTACCATCGTAAGTACGTAATGATAGTATTAATTTCTGAGAATTAAATTTAATCTCAGAGAAAATAAATTTCTTAGCACTAAAACAAGAAATACCACCATTTGACTGTTTTCAAATTTCTTACTTTAAAATTTTGAAATAATTTGAGTATTATTCCTGGAATTTTATGGTGACTTTTAATGAAGTATGAGAACAACTACTTATTCCTATTCAGTTTCCAGTCAGCCATTTTTTACTTCCATAATCAGTTCCAGTATGACAACTTTAATTATGTCAGAGTTTTACAATATTTTATGGATTATTTATTCGAAGAGGTACATTAATACGCATTTATATTCATTTCTACGACATTTCTGATATTTCCTGGAAATATTTAATTACATTTTTCATATGAAATTATATCGATTGATCCAAAGTGTTTGGCAGCTGTTATAATGATACTTAAGTTATTCAAATTATGGTTCAGATTGCACTAAAAGCTATAATTGGTAAATGTAATAAGAACGCAAGCTTTATCAAACTGTATTTCTTGGGATTTTACATTCATAATTAAAGAATTATTATATTAAATGTTGTTAAATTATATTCTTTCACTAGCTATTGCTCGCGACTACGTTCACGGGGAAATTTTGATATACAGTAAAAGCTCCTTATTCGCTCTTCCTTCATTCGCGTTTTCACTATTCGCGAATTAAAAAAATGTGACCCATTTCCTCTATTCGTGGCTCAAGATTTCTCTATTCGCGGATCTAATTAGTACACACATAATAATAAAAGGATTCCTATAGGTATAAAACCCAATATTTTTGTAAATGCCGTCAAATGGACTAATAAAAAAAGTAAAATAGATCTTATTTCAACTTTGTCTAAAGTATGTTGTTAAATGCATACTGCATAGCCGAAATCGCGAATGGAATAGAACGAGATGAGTTCGAACAGATAGAATCAAGTGACATTCAGGAATGGCTTGAATTGCAAGATGAAGATCAGACTGAAACAGACTTTTAGGAAATGTTAAATTCATAGCCCACTGAAGAAGAGGCTTCAACAAGCACTGGAAACGGGACATTTAATTATAAAAATCTCAGTGAAGGTTTGAGAATGGCAAATGAGCACTGCGATTTCTTTATAAACGTCTATGGAAAGAAGTCTTTTAAGAAGCAAATTGCTACTGCGACTGCTGCGTATCAGTCTGAATGGAAGGAGCTTTTGAAAACTGCGAAGTAAGAGAAAATGCCAAAATTCTTCAAACCATTCCCTAAGTCTTAAGATAATTAATCAAAATGTTCAAAAATTTCAATTAAATTGATACCATGTTTGTCTTAAATGAAGCTGATTATTTAATAAATAACAGAGTTAAAGTCAAAATTTTTTCTTTATATTTTCTTTTTAGAAAAAAACTTATTTCATATTTATTTCGTTTCATATAGACACGTGCTGAAAATTACATTTTTATTTGTTTAATTTGCAATAATTATTTATTTTTTAATTTGTGTTTTTGTCAATCTGATGGCAGCATATTGGTGAAAGATAACTTTTTCCTTTTTACTCGTAATGTGCTTGGACAGATTAAATTTTATTATTTTGCCCGAAATATATTGTTGAAAAATATAGTTAAAATATTTCTTTAAAAATTCGTTACAAATAGAAGCTTAAGTTATATGTTAAAACACTGATACCATAAGAAAGTTAATTTTTTTAAATCTTTAATTTGATGTAAAAATCCTCTTAATAATTTTGGAAGTTTTAGCTCGAAAACTTCGAAATTGCGATTAATTTTCAATTAATTCAAATTCAAATTAATAATTCAAAAAAAGGGCTCCGAGTTGCACATTCCGACATCCAAGGTATAACATGTACCAAATTTGGTAGCTGTAGATCCAACGGTCTGGCCTGTAGAGCGCCAACACGCATTGAGCTTTATTATAAATATAGATTATGCGAGAAAATTCTGGGAAGACCAGCCCTGAAATTTTAAAATTTTAATGAAATTTTAGCGTTTTTCGCAGTAATTGTAGAAAAATAATTTTGCACTATCTTAATTTTCAAATAATTATCTTTTCAACTATATTAACGATTTTATGGTATAAATATGTTTTCTATGTTGAATCAATTTTGAAAGAATATATTTTAATCACCTTTCCTAAAATTAAATTTGAGAATTCTGAACGAATATGAAACGAATCACGAGATACAATAAATAGTTTCTTTCATTACCATCCTGTAAGAACAGCAAGCATTACAATTAAAAAAAAATATATAATATATAAAAATGAATATTTGTTTTTTCATATTTTATATACTGTCGTACCATTCATCCTATTTCTATAAAACATTACCAAATTACTGAATGATTACGCTTAATAATATTTTTTTCGAAGGTAGCAACGTGTCAGTTTAAAATAAGAAGAAATTATTTTAAAATAAAACAAATAAAAAAAAGTGTGTTTTATCTTCCTTCAAAGTGAGCATCCGTTTCGAAACTCACCTCACACCTCAGATAAAAACGAGCTTATTAAAGATTCCGGCACGCAATCCTAGTTTAAAAGAAATGACAAACGCAGACGGTAATGCATTTAACTTTAAGAGCATCATTAAACCAGTTACGCGTGAATTAATAATTCGTGTTCTCCCTTTCAGGAAGCCTTTATTCCCATCTAAATGAACGCCAGCACGCCGCTCAATCGATATTATGACTGCGCTATCATTTCTATTAGTCTGAATCAAAAAGGAAACGTAAAAAAGAACGGACATTGATACGGCGTGCCATCCATTTCAAAGCTCTCCATTTAAGTGCAAATAGAAATAGCGCGATCTTTTTAGAGAAAGTTCACACTCTTCCGATAATGCAAAGTTTTCCATTTTTTTATTTATGTGTCCAAGTGATTGGCTTTAATGATTGTTTGCAATCAGTGATTGTAGTTTAATGGTAATAGATGGAGAGTTAACAACTGAGATAGATTCGTTCAAAGAGTACAGAGTGTTTTAAATAAATCATTTATCTTTTTATTAGAAGATGGAACAAATGAGAAATTGCATTCTTTTGAGCATTGTTTACTTAGATGAAAGCTATTATCAGAGCCATTTATCTGTAGAGTGAACAAAATAAACTCCTCGGAATTATTTCATTTTTATAAATGCTGTGCTGATAGAGTTGAAAATTATTTTTTCTGGAAATTAAATATTGATTTCATTTTTATAAATGCTGTGTTTATTGAGTTGAAAATTATTTTTTTCTGGAAATTAAACATTGATTTCATTTTTATAAATGCTGTGTTAATTGAGTTGAAAATTATTTTTTCTGTAAATTAAGCATTGATTTCATTTTTATAAATGCTGCGTTTATTGAGTTGAAATTTTTTTCTGGAAATTAATCATTGAGGATTATCATTAAATTTACAAAAAATAAACCAATATTTGTACTTTTTTTTAATTAGAAGCATGCGAAAAAAACCCTTATCTGATCACATTCATTTTAATAATGTTTATTCAAATGAATTTTTTTTTTGTCACCAAATAAATGGTTGTAATTTATCATTCAATTTGCAAATTGATATTTTTATAGTGCAACATTCATTTCCATTAGTGTTGTATTTATTCAATTGATTTTTTTATATCCCAATAAATGACAGCAGTTTATCATCAAGTTTTCAAAAAGTTAACCAAATATAACCGTTTCCGATAATGCAAAGTTTTCCATTTTTCTGGTTTATGTATCCAAATGATTGGCTCTTAATGATTTTTAGCAATCAGTGTAGTTTAATAGTAATACCTGGAGAGTTAACAATTGAGATTGATTCGTTCAAAGAGTATAGAGTGTTTTAAAGAAATCATTTATCTTTTAAGGAGAAGATGCTGCAAATGGAAAGTTGCATTCTTTTGAGCATTGTGTACTTAGATGAAAGCTATTATCAGTGCCGTTCATTAGTAGTGTGCTCAAAATAAACTCATTAGAATTATTTCATTTTTATAAATGCCGTGTTTATTGATTTGAAAATTATTTTTTCTGAAAATTAAACATTGATTTCATTTTTATAAATGCCGTGTTTATACAGTTGAAAATTATTTTTTCTGAAAATTAAACATTGATTTCATTTTTAATAAATGCCGTGTTTATTGAGTTGAAAATTATTTTTTTGGCAATTAATCATTGAGGAGTAGCATTAAATTTGCAAAAAAGTAACCAATATTTGTAATTTTTTTTATCAGAAGTATTCAAAAAATAAAACAACCTTCATCTTATCACATTTATTTTAATAATGTTCATTCAATTGAAAATTATTTTTATCACCAAATAAGTGGTTGCAATTTATCAGTAAATTTGCAAATAGATATTTTTATAGTGCACCATTCATTTTTATTAGTGCTGTATTTATTCAGTTGAAAATTATTTATATCCCAATAAATGATAGCAATTTGTAATTAAATTTGCAAAAAGTCAACCAGAATTTTAATTTTTTTAGAAGCGTGCAAAGAAAAAATAAAAATCATTAATTTTGCAAATTTACGTTTTTATAAGAAGATTGCAAAAAAACTCAACTCATTACGAAGCATTCATTTTTATAAGTGCCGTGTTTATTCAGTTGAAAATTATTTAT